>APFE030149098.1:5563-70427 GCA_000404065.3 Pinus taeda
AGTGGAGAACTTCTAGGAGATGATGTAATCAGTTGACCTTGTTCCTTTAGGTAGTGAAGCAACCCTTTTAGGGACTTAAGAGCCCTTAGTTTATGGACATTTGTGATTGGGGTTGAAGTGCCCAAAAATGTCTATAACAGTAATACTAGTGTACATGAAGCAGGCAGGGGAAGGTGGTCACGGTCCTCATGACCATAACCATGCCTAATAATAGGCCTAGGAAGTCATTGATACATAAGATGAAATAGTACACCCTGAAAATTAGAATGAAATCCACCATTTGGAGTCTCTTGTTATTTTTCATAGACATGCCTTCTCAGACTTAAAGATCCTAGAAGATGTTTCTCTTTGGATTCCCGACCTTGGGCATACTCGAGGCAGAAGGAAGCATTATTACAATGTTGTAGCTTTGTATTGGCAGATGAAGTCCTTGTTGGGCAGCGTCTTGAAGGAAAAACATGTTGAGGGATATAATGTATTTGCTAGTTTGGAGGAAGTTAAATGTGCAAACCACAATTAGAGAGTTTTTTAGAGAGAATTGATGCAAGGTTGGCACACACTGAGCTTCACTTCTAGTGTGAACCCACTACTCATGATCCCGTCTGGTGCCACTTCCTCAAATTCTTGAGTCCGAATGTTTGTTTTTAATTTTTTGTATTACAACACAATAGTGGATACTTAAATCATGCTAGTGTTTCTAAAACTTTTAGAATATTGGATACATTATTTTATTGGCAGGTGGTAAAAAATATTTGGTTTCCTGTAAGGCAGATCAAGACCACCTACTTAGTGATATGGTTGAAGATTTTGATTGCAGGATGTATGTGCTTTGCACAATATTTTGAGGCAATACAATATAAACTTACAAAAAAAAAATACAAATTAACATATTGTATGTTAATAAGTTTGTTAACTTTAATAAATATCTACAAAGAAAATGAAGGGGGGGAAGGAGAAAGAAAATCATGGTAAGGGAGATAAAACAAAGAAAAGAAAGGGACAAAACCACGATCTTAAAGGGAAGTGGTAAGAGAAAAGGGAAGAAAAAAGAAAGAAGAGAACAAGCAAGAAAAAGGAAATTGAAAAGGGAGAAGGAAACAAGCAAGGAGGAGAGAGAAGAGGAAGAAATAAATAGAAAAGGGGAAGAATAAAGGAAGAAGAAAAAAGAAAAAGGGAAGAAAAAGAGGGGAAAGAAAGATGACATAAAAGGAGACCCAAGTGAATGAAAGAAGGGGCCACCTGTTGGAAATAATACTGAGAGGGGGGTGAATCAGTGTTAGCAAATCAATTATTTTTTCATTTCCATATTCAGATTCATATACGCTACTTCAGTTAAGGGAACTTGTGTGTACACACCACTGTGTTTAATGCAACTAGCGTATATCCAGCAAACTGATGATTCAGTTAATTTATCATATGTTGATCTTTAATCAGTGCATCAGAACCATATAAATAGTAACCAGGCGCAATAAAAACAGAACAGATCATCACACATAAGAAACACACATGAACACCATGATTTAAGGTGGAAACCTAATGTGGGTGAAAACCACCTGCTGCTGTCATCTCTATCTTCTTTTAATATTAAGCATAACTATTCACAACATTGTACTGGCGCAGACTCATACCAGTACTCAAGCTTCTACCTGTAGAAGGCTACAACCTTCTCTCATTCTCCAGCTTCTACTGGAAGGGAGCTACAACCCCCAAGCTCTTGTACTAGCCGATATGTTTACTAGTACGTAGGCGCCGACCTACACAAGGCTACAACCTTCTCTCTTCCTCCAAGGACCTCGTTTCATAAATTTTCAGACTAGATACTCCTGGAACACAACATCATAATCTAAAGGCCACATTTCATCCAATTTTCATACTGGACCCATTAACAACATTGAAGCTCAAAATCAATCACCACTATAATACAACTATCGGATACATCTGCATTAACCACTCTCTGAAACTCAATCATTACTTTCTGAATCACCAAACTCAATCAATCACTAACAACCTCTAAACCTCTGAGACAACTGAATCATTCATTCATACTTTAACCAATCAAATGCAATAGATAGATCACTTTGATAGATCACTGTAACTAGTACACAAATCTGAGTTACACTATCATTCAGAATTAGCTGCCATCTTAAAACCATGCTTCAGATTGTATACACTATTTGGCAAAAGTCAACCTGCATGTATATGTAGCTTCCCTGAAGCAAACCAGTCTGTAGATCTGCAAACACTTTGCTGCACTTCCAAAATTCAGACATAATCACACATAGAGGATAAAACATGTGTTAGTGATCAGATCTAGTCCATTCATTACCAGATCACATAATGATAAGTCATTATGATCATGATTCATCATTAGATTTCATCCATCAACAATGAAGCTAATGACAATCAACCAATCTGAATATACAGAATATTGTCACTAGAAAACAGTCACCAGAACACAATGCAAAACCCAGATTGCTACAACATCAACCATAACCCTTATAGATCATACTTCAGAATATATACACTACATCCATAAGACGAACCAACGTGTATATGCTCTTTTACCAAGGCCAACCTGTATATAGATCCAGAAATGCTAACTTAAAGCATCACAACTATTTTAGACTTCATTCATACCCAAATCATCACATTTGCATAATAAAAACATGCGTTAGTATTCAGATCTAGAATGTTCAAGATCAAGGAAAGCATCACAAACCCATAACCTGCATACTTGATCTCATACTTCATTAGTTATTCAATACTTGCTTCACGTGGCCTAATGATCTTCTCCTCTGTATATAGGTTTAGGCCTTTCTCAATACCATGGACCAAAACCACTTAGGACCAATACCTTGGACCAATGCCACGGACCAAATACGAATGTGCGTCCTTAGTTCAAATCAAGGAAAGCATCACAAACCCATAACCTGCATACTTGATCTCATACTTCATTAGTTATTCAATACTTGCTTCACGTGGCCTAATGATCTTCTCCTCCTTATATAGGGGCCTTTCTCAATACCATGGACCAAAACCACTTAGGACCAATACCTTGGACCAATGCCACGGACCAAATACCTTGGGTTAGATACCTTGGACCAAAGAAATACCTTGGACCCAAAGGCTTGTTTTCCCAAGATATACGCTCTTTTCCTTCTATGAAAGTGCGTGTGTACGTATACGCTCCTTTTATACAGTTAACCCCGTGTATACACGGCTTGGTCAAGGTGAACTAGCGTATACCTTTCCTTCTTCATTATGTGTGCTCCGAATAGTAATTCTTTGATATTAGCCTACAGTACTTAGATCTTTCATCTGAGTGAGTCGCCATCAAGGACAACACATGTATCATAATGCCAACAATCTCCCCCTTTGGACTTGATGGAAATGTTAACTTGTTGCACTGTCAACTGTCATCTTAGTGAGTTGCCGTTGTACATTACTTCTAAACTGATTCCTTTGAACTACCCTGCATCACATCTGTTAGCACAACTACCATGTATTATGTCACATTTGATATTTGTTCTATAGATTCATCTAGTTACCATATACAAGAGAGTTGTTCTGCTACAAGTGGGTTTCCATCAAGTACAACACATACATCATAATGCCAACAATCTCCCCCTTTGGACTTGATGGCAACAACCACCAAGTCACTCTCCCCCTTTGACATCAAGGGCAAAGGATCATGCTCCCCCTAAGTGCATGTTGAATTCTCTGATATGCTGAAGTGCTGATTGAGCTCCCATGATCGAGTCCATGCTCCCCTCGAGCATAATCAAAGTCTACAAAAATATGTTCTAAAATAAGAACATGACTCTATACATACATCACAAATGAGCTTCCTTTCACCAATGACTCATACATGCATCCATCTCCCAATCAAATGGGGATATACCAAATTTGACTTATCCACCCAACCAAGGGGGATATGCCAATTGTTTATACAAGTTAAAAACAAGAACATTACATCATCCATCCCATGCATATTGAGGGTACAAATTACATCATATCAAGACTCATGATGTAATAAATTGTCCCTGTCTGTTGTAGTCTTTTGATGAGTCCCATATCAAGACTCATGATGTAACTATCATACACCATGTATGATTTTCTCCATAAGAATTCATCAATAGCATCTAGACCAGCAACCTGTATATGTCCATGTCAGTGTAGATGTCATCAACCTATGAGAAAGTATGTTTGTATATAGATATCAACTCATCCTCTTGATCTCATCAAGATCAACTTCCATGAATCAATTCAGAAAATGTCATATCTCCAAGCAATAAAATAATTCACACCATATCATATGTGAAAACACAATAGTCATCATATAATCTTTCACATCATCATCAAGAACTGCATGATCTTTCCATAAGGACCTTCAATATATCAACCATGTATCATCACTAGGGAACATTCCCTAGTGATGATGTGAAAGATTATATGATGACTATTGTGTTTTCACATATGATATGGTGTGAATTATTTTATTGCTTGGAGATATGACATTTTCTGAATTGATTCATGGAAGTTGATCTTGATGAGATCAAGAGGATGAGTTGATATCTATATACAAACATACTTTCTCATAGGTTGATGACATCTACACTGACATGGACATATACAGGTTGCTGGTCTAGATGCTATTGATGAATTCTTATGGAGAAAATCATACATGGTGTATGATAGTTACATCATGAGTCTTGATATGACCTTTACATTGAATGACATTTATAACAGAGACCAAATATCTAAAAAAGACCATGATAGTAACTATCATACACCATGTATGATTTTCTCCATAAGAATTCATCAATAGCATCTAGACCAGCAACCTGTATATGTCCATGTCAGTGTAGATGTCATCAACCTATGAGAAAGTATGTTTGTATATAGATATCAACTCATCCTCTTGATCTCATCAAGATCAACTTCCATGAATCAATTCAGAATATGTCATATCTCCAAGCAATAAAATAATTCACACCATATCATATGTGAAAACACAATAGTCATCATATAATCTTTCACATCATCATCAAGAACTGCATGATCTTTCCATAAGGACCTTCAATATATCAACCATGTATCATCACTAGGGAACATTCCCTATTTGATAAGCATCAACCATGATAATCAACATATGTGAGTATCAACTATCATTATAAGGTAAAAACTCATTATGTGACTAAGTAAGCCATGTCTTCGAGTATCCTTGTCTTCAAATAGTTGTGTCTTCTTGCGACCTGCACTAACACCATTCTCTTGGCCAACCAACAATATGCAACTTAAGTAATCATCCATGTATCCATCAAAGAGATATCAATATGTATCTAGCAAACCATGAGCTCATGATCATTTGTCAAGATTTCTTGATGTCATCAATAGCAACAATCCTCAACCATGTGACAGCCAAGACCTATAGGAATCTTTTATCTACACAATATGAATTTTATGCATATTTGAAGGCGTAGAAGAGGTGAGTGGCTCATCATCAATTAATCAAGCTTTGTACTTCTCCTTATCCTTATGAAGATCGCCATGTAAGAAGCATATATATCATCAAAAAAAGTCATCCACAATCATCTGATCTGAATAACAACTATGTAACCCCAATCAATATAAGAGTCATCTGAGATGGGAAAACTTAAAACCGTCACATAGTAATATGTATCATTTTAAACACATTTTAGCCACATGAGTATCATTATCATTGAAAAGACTTCTAAACATAATGCCAACAATGATTTGTTAGAAGCATAGCATGTTCTCCCCCTAAACCTGCTCCACCTATTCATTGTCAGATCTGATCATTGCATATATCAAGAAGAAGTATCAAGGCATCATCATCAATCAGATATACATCAAGTTATCAACAACTTGTTAGGATCAAAACACTCCTAAATGATCTCCACAAGCTGTAGTCATCTACGACAGAAAAGATAACTGATAATTATCTAAATTATATCACATCAGTTTTTCTGAGGCTGTCCCACAATATTTTTCTCAAATTACATATACACGACTGTGCAATATTGAACTTGTGTATATACATGACTTGTCTTCATGAAACTTGTGTAAGAGATTCAATTTTCATACTTTCAGCTCCTCCTAGGTCTGTCATGTCTGTACACTGTGTCGTGCCACATTTTTCTGATTGTACTTCCATCTTCTTCCATATCTTCGAGCGTGATGATGTTTTCTCCTTTTGGTATGGTGCTTGATATCTTCTCCTGCATTCCTTTGCTATATGTCCAAGCTTGTTACATGCATAACATCTTACATGTTTCATATTTCTTCTATGGTAGTTAACGGCTTTGTGACCAAACTTATTGCAAGAAAAACAATATCCCTTAAAGTACCTGCAAGCTGATGATCTTTCTTAGTGAACCATTCTTCTTCTGCATCTTGTTGCAACATGTCCAAGATTATGACATATAAAACATTCAACATTATTCATTTGAGGAAATAACCGACTATCATTTCCGAGGTTAGGAGTAAAAGATTTTCTTTGAAGAATTTCTTTCCTTGGTTGTTGATGGGATTGACCTCTCATCTTCTTGTTGGGCATTTCAGATTTTGCATTAGAGTTTCTTGCCTCACTTTGTGAGCTAGATTCACCTTCAACAGATTCATGAAAACCAAGACCAGTTTTGATGGCAGTAGACCTTTGACTACTAAGAATATCATCCAATATCTTAGTGCTATCTTGAAATTGTAAGAACTTATCCTTTTCTTCTAATTTATCTTTTAGAATATCTACCTCAACCTAATGTTTCTCTTCTTTTCCATGATACTGCTTCTTCATGATTCCTTCAGCTTTTCTTCCTTCTTCCATCTATTCCCTTAATTCAAGAACTTCGTTTTCTTGCTTTTCAAGAGCTTGGAGTAGTTCTTTATTCTGCGTATTTGATTTTTCAAGATCTTCTTTTAGCGAGAGGATCAAGACTTTCATAGTAACTGGATCTATCTCTAAGTTTCTTCATTGTTGTGCTCCTTTTATTTACTTCATTTCTTAATGATGTCACTTCATCCTACAACTTTTGACATTGATCTTCCTTTTCCTTGAATTGCATTCATACTTTGTTTCCTTCCTCTAGTTGAGCCTTTAGTTTGGTAGCTTCTTCTTTGAAGGCACATTCCCTTTTGTCCAATAGATCTTGTTGATCTCTAATTTTGTCTGTAAGCTTTTTAAATTTTGCCTCTATTTGATATCTTTCTTCCTCACCCATAAGAGCAAATTCAATTGTTTCACTATCACTTTCATCATCTTCAAATGGATGGAGAAATGTATCACTAGAGGATAACAAATTCATACCTAATAGTTCTTTTGCTTGTTCATCTTCATTCTGAGGTGATTCTGAATCTTAAGAGTTGCTTCCACATAATCCTCAATCGATTCTCCCACTATCATAGTTCCTTTCAGACGTCTTCTTCTTCTGAGGCTCTTTCTTCTTTAGCTTCTTTCCCATTGTTCTACGGATCTCCTTCAAGCGATCAAGCTTCTACCAAAGGACCTGCTCTGATACCAATTGTTGGAAATAATACTGAGAAGGGGGTGAATCAGTATTAGCAAATCAATTATTTTTTCATTTCCATAATCAGATTTGTATACACTACCTCAATTAAGGGAACTTGCGTGTACATGCAATTGTGTTTAATGCAACTAGCGTATATCCAACAAACTTATGATTCAGTTAATTCATCATATGTTGATCTTTAATCAGTGCATCAAAACCATATAAACAGTAACCAAGTGTAGTAAAAATAGAACAGATCATCACACATAAGAAACACACATGAACACCATGATCTAAGGTGGAAACGCAATGTGGGTGAAAACCACCTATTGTTGTCATCTCTGTCTTCTTTTAATATTAAGAAAAACTATTTACAACATTGTATTGGTGCAGACTCATACCAGTACGTAGGCTTCTACCTACAGAAGGCTACAACCTTCTCTCGTTCTGCAGCTTCTACTGGAAGGGAACTACAACCCCCTAGCTCTTGTACTAGCCGATATGTTTACTAGTACGTAGGCGCCGACCTACAAAAGGCTACAACCTTCTCTCTTCCTCCAGGGACCTCGTTTCATAAATTTTCAAATTGGATACTCCTAGAACACAACATCATAATCTGAAGGCCATAGTTCATCCAATTTTCATACTGGACCCATCAACAACATTGAAGCTCAAAATTAATCACCACTGCAATACAACTATCAGATACATCTGCATCAACCACTCACTGAAACTCAATCATTACTTTCTGAATCAACCAAACTCAATCAATCACTAACAACCTCTGAACCTCTGAGACAACTGAATCATTCATTCATACTTTAACCAATCAACTGCAACAGATAGATCACTTTGATAGATCACTGTAACTAGCACATAGATCTAAGTTACATTATCATTCAGAATCAGTTGCCAGCTTAAAACCATGCTTCATATTGTATACGCTATTTGGCATAATTCAACTTGCGTGTATGCGTAGCTTCCCTGAAGCAAACTAGCGTGTAGATCTGCAAACACTTTGTTGCACTTCCAGACTTCAGACATAATCACACATAGAGGATAAAACATGTGTTAGTGATCAGATCTAGTCCATTCATTATCAGATCACATAATGATAAGTCATTATGATCTCGATTCATCATTAGATTTCATCCATCAACACTGAAGCTAATCACAATCAACCAATCTGAATATACAGAATACTGTCACTAGAAAACAGTCACCAGAACATAATGCAGAACCCAGACTACTGCAACATCAACCATAACCCTTATAGATCATACTTCAGAAGATATACACTACAGCCATAAGTCGAACCAGCGTGTATACGCTCTTTTACCAAGGCCAACCTATGTACAAATCTAGAAATGCTAACTTAAAGCATCACAACTATTTCAGACTTCATTCATACCCAGATCATCACATTTACATAATAAAAACATGCGTCAATATTCAGATCTAGAATGTTCAAGTTCAAACCACATAATGATAAGTCATATACATCTTCATGATCCCAATCCATCAACTTTCATCAGCCATATAGGTGCATCCTTAGTTCAAATCAAGCAAGCATCACAAACCCCAAACCTGCATACTTGATCTCATACTTCATCAGTTATTCAATACTTGCTTCACGTGGCCTAATGATCTTCTCCTCCTTATATAGTTTTAGGCCTTTCTCAATACCATGGACCAAAACCACTTAGGACCATTACCTTGGACCAAATACCTTGGACCAATACCAAGGACCATATAGCTTGTGTTTTCCAAGGACCATATAGCTTGTGTTAGATACCTTGGATGAAAGAAATGCCTTGGATCCAAAAACTTGTTTTCCCAAGATATACACTCTTTTCCTTCTGTGAAAGTGTGTGTGTATGTATATGCTCATTTTATATAGTTAACCCGCGTGTATACGCGTCTTGATCAAGGTGAACCAGCGTATACCTTTCCTTCTTCATTCTGTGTGCTCTGAACTGTAATTCTTTGTTGTTAGCCTGCAGTACTTAGATCTTTCATCTGAGTGAGTTGCCATCAAGGACAACACCTAAATCATAATGCCAACGATCTCTCCCTTTGGACTTGATGGCAATGTTAACTTACTGCACTGTGAATTGTCATCTTAGTGAGTTGCCATTGTACATTACTTCTGAACTAATTCCTTTGAATTGCCCTACATCACATCTGTTAGCACAACTACCATGTATTCTGTCACATCTGATATCTCTTTTGTAGATTCATCTAGTTACCATATACAAGAGAGTCTTTTTGCTACAAGTGGGTTGCCATCAAGTACAACACATACAGCATAATGCCAACACCACCAGTGGATGATATGGAGGAAACAAAGGGAACTAGGTTAAGTTGTTTGGGCATCTGGATTGATTGATTAGTAGAAGCCAAACACTATTAATTTCAAGGCCATCATCTCTGTTCAAGTTACCAAGATTCTTAACAATTTCCATATCCTCTCTAATGTGTTGTTTGATATAATGATTCTCTTTGACAAGAATTTAGGTGTCTTCAACACAAATATGATGTTTTATATTGATGGAATGATCATATAAGGCCGAGAAGAAAATGTGTTCATGTTTGATGTCAACATTGTGTTATTTTATTATGGTCTTGAATGATCGCCATGTTTTACCAATATAACATCTTCCATAAGAACAATAAACTTTGTAGACCCCTTTCTATTAATGCATGTTGATTTTATCCTTAGCTTATCATATCCTTTGTTTCATAGTGTGACCAAAAGATTAAAATATGTTATGATATTTTTTTTCTTTAGAACCTTTGCAATCTTATCAGTAACTCCTTGAATGTATAGAAGGTATATCTTCCTAACATTGCTTTTTAGAGGATTGGTGTGGCCTTCTCCTCTTTATTATAGTAAAAGTCTTTCCAATGTATTTCCCCTTATAGATGATATTCTTGAATACCTTTTCCATGTGATCAAGTTATTGCTCAAGGTGTTCAGAGCCACAAATTTTAGATGCTTTTGTAGCCAAGATGTTTAATCTAACAATTTTTTGAAGGGGGTGGTGGTGGGAGTCAGCATGAAGGTAGTTTTCCGTATCGATTTTCTTTTTGAAGACTTCATTTTCAAAATGCCATCCTGTTTTCTAGTTAACAAGGCATCCAAAAAGGAAATACTCTTCTTAGTCTCCTTCACAGTGAGGGCTTCCTTTGTAGGGAGACCAATTCTACACAGGATGACAACATAGTCAAAGAATCCAACTCGATTGTAAGCACGTTGAGATCATCTAAAAACATGGGGTCCTCCAATGGAATATGAGAGTAACACATGAGGGAAATATTGAAGCCAACCTTAATGTTAACATGTTTAAAAGTATGTTGAATAACATGAAGAATAACTAGTTGAATGATATATGACATCCTGCGTAATGATGACCTCCTTCATAAGGAGATCAATGCTGCATAGGATGATAACATAGTTAATGAAGCTAACCCAATTGCGAGCATGTTGAGCATGTCTAACAACACAAAGTGCCTCCAACAAAATATGAGAGTAACACATGAGGACAATATTAAATCTGACCTTAATGTAAATGGGTTTGAGAGCATGCCAAAATAACCTGAAGAATACTTAGTTGAATAATATACGAAGTAAAGGAGGTTGTAATGCGAAGTGCAATCAAAAGACCACGGCTCCAAAGAAGGTGCTTAATCTCTCAAACCATCTACCTAGTAAAGAAGAAGAAAGGGTCCTTAGCAAAGGATTAGGGTTTGTGCTAGCACACTCTAAAGTACTAGTTGAAGACATTATATGTTGTATTGAAGATGGAATTTAAGGATCTTATTGATACCAACAAAGAAACCATAAGGAAATATTATGGTATAATTCATAGGAAGGTAAAACCCTCACCTAGGAACCTCAACAAAATGGAGATTTTAGCGCTAAAAAATATAAGAAACAATGAAAATCAAGTTATCTTGAAAGAAGATAAAGGAGGAGCCATTATGGTGATGAACAAGGATGGTTACATTAATAGGATGCATGAACGCCTTAATAACAATTAAATTTATGGGAGATTGGATAGTAACCCAATAACCAAGGTAATTAAAAATTCTAGCCTTTATGATGCAACAAAAATAAAATTATCTCTCAATATTGAAATCACTCCAAGAATCTATGGACTCCCTAAAATGCACAAAAATGGGGTTCCTCTTCGACCAATGTTAATATCATTGGACCCTCTACATATGAACTTGCCAAGTTTGTTGCCAAGATTTTAAGTCCCATGGTTGGAAATGTTTATTTCTTTATTAAAGACTCATCCCATTTTGTCGAAATCATCAATGAATAAAGAATTGATCCCAAAGACATGATAGTTAGCTTTGATGTTCTCCAACTCTTCACAAAAATCCCCTTCAATGAAATTGTTCAAGTGGTTAAATAAGTTCCTAATCCTAATATTGTTTCACTAGCAAAGGTCTATTTGAGAATCACCTTCTTTAGTTTCCAAGGTGAATATTATGAGCAGATAAGTGGAGTAGCAATGGGTTTCCCACTGTCACCCTTTGTTGCCAACCTTTATATGGAAAACTTTGAAATAATTTTCCTTGATTCCTATCCTCTCAAACCAATAAGGTTGAAGAGGTTTGTAGATGATACAAATGTGAAATGGACCCATGGTGAGAAAGAAATTAAAATGTTTTTGGACCACCTTAATGGTATCTCTGGAGGCATACAAGTTACCATGGAGCATGAGGATAATGAGAGAATTTCCTTTTTGGAAGTGTTTTTAACAATAAAACATGATACCACCTATAGACATCAAGTCTTCAAAAAGAAAATCCAAACTAACACCACCACCCCGTCCAGAAAATTGGCATATTAAACACCTTGGCCACAAGAGCATCTAGAATTTGTGACTTATAACATCTTAAGCATGAACTTGATCACTTGTAAAAGGTATTCAAGAATATCAAGAGGAGAAGGTTAGGCCACACCGATCTTCGATATGACACTACTTGGAAGGAATACCTTCCCTACATTCAAAGAGTTATTGATAAGATTTCCAGGGTTTTGAGGAAAAGGAATATCATAACATCTTTTAAACCTTTGGGCAGTATGAAACATGGGATGAGTTCAGTTACGAATAAAATCAACATCCATCAACTGGGAGGGGTCTACAAGGTTTTTGTTCATGTGGGAGATGTCACATTGATGGAACAGAGAGATCATTCAGGACAAGAATAAAAAAACACATTGTTGACCTTAACCATGAACGTATCTATTCCTTGGCCTTAGCTGAACATTCATTCAATACCAAACATCATGTTTGTGTTGAAGACACCCAAATTATTGCTCGAGAAATTCGTCATTTCAAATGATGCATTAAGAGGATTTGGAACTTTTTAAGAATCTTGGTAACTTCAACATAGATGGTGACCTTTAAACCAATAATAGTTGGATTCCACTAACCAATCTAGTTCCCCTAATAGCTTAACCTAGCTCCCTTTCTTTCCTCCATATCATCCATTGATGGCCTCTTGTTTCCTTCCTTTGGGTCTCCTTTTATGTCCCCTTTCTTTCCCCTCTTTTTATATTCATTTTTCTTTTTTCTTCCCCTTTCCTCTTTTCTTTTTCTTCGTCTTCTCTCTCTTCCCTATTTGTTTCCATATCCCTTTTCCCTTTCCTTTTTCTTAATATTTCTATTCTTTCTAGATTCTTTCATTTTCTCTTATCATTTCGCTTTGAGCTCATGGTTTTCTCAATTTTTTTCTTTGTTTTGTTCTTATTTTCTCATGGTTTTGTTTTCTCCTTTCTCTTTTTTTCCCTTCCATTTTTTAGATTAATTATTAACAAACTTATTAACATCTAATATACTAATTTATATTAATTATATTGATTTATAGTGATACCTATTATATTAATCCATATTAATATAACCTTCATATATTAATTTAACTTTCTTATATTAATATTTCCTTACCCTAATGTAATTTAAGTGAATTATTTCCTTTAGGGTTTTGTTTTTTCATGTTGATTTTTTTTCACTATTTCTATTTCTGTTTTTGTTTTTGCTTTTCTTTTTTTAAAATAGTCTCTTTTCTATTTTTTTTATTTTTTTTCTTTCTATATTTTATATTTAAATCTTTCCCTCTCTTTCTTCCTCTCTCTAACTCTTCTTCTCTTTCACTCGTTTTTGGTGATGACCTATCAAATATGAATATACTACCAAAAATCCAAGCATTAAGTCTCGTTCTTTCTTCAATTCTACTTCTTTATGCTTTGATTTATTTTCATTTTCAATTCTCCATTTTGATATTGTTACTCAGTAGTCAGAGTGCTTTATCATGGTTTTTGAATTGATCCCTTAACCTAGTGAGACTTGAGGAGGGAGAGCCATATGTTTTTTTCTCATCTTTTGAATCTCCACATTGCATAACAAATAAATAATTGGCTAAATGAAAAATCATATTTTTCTTCTATTTTATTTTCTTTTGTAATTTAACCAACTACATGAACAACTTAGAAGGTTTCTTGTATATATTCTTCCTTTTCCTTTAATTTTCACAAATGCATCTCTCATAGTTCTTTTACTCATAATCTTTTTATTGATTTCATAATGATTTATTTTAATGTCCATCATCCTTAATGAAATTCTTCTCCATTTCCATGTTTATGTTTATGCTCCTCTTGGACGTAAGAGCTTTCATCTTGACAAATGCTTATGTTGATGACTGCACAACAACATTTAGATAAGACAATGTTTTGAAATTCATTATGTGCATCAATAACATTCAACAAATTTATCATTTTCTTTAAGTGCAACTCAGAGTTAATTGTTTTCTCATCCCATAATCTATTTACTAATATGTAACATTTCTATATCCAAAAATATCCCCTTCACCATATATGGATCCAAATTCATCTATTCCAATTGCTCATGCAATTTCTAGATTTTTTCAAAATTTGCAGCAAATTCAACTATTACTATCTTCTACAAAATCTTTTTTGCAATCCACAGCAAATCAACTATTACTTTCTTCTACAAAATCTTTTTCGCAAAAAAAATTGTTTTCTACATAGTGTTATGCATTCTTCTTTTACTTCATCCCTTAGAACCTTCATATTCTTGTCTTCCATGACAATGTTAAAAAAGTTGTCCTCTGACTTTTTTTTTAGGGTTTTCAATAAAACTTTTCCCTTCTTCCTTAACAGTCGTAGCATTAACATAGCTTCTTATTCCTTTAGCTATACGTGTAGTTTTATTTGATAACAAAATTGTCAGCGAAATCACTTTCCTCCATGGTTATATCGTTTGAGGATTTTCAAAATCTCAGATCCACAATGGGTGATTTTAACGTGATCAGCCTCGTCTCCTTCTGAGTCTAGCAGTGAATCTTTGAATTGAATACTTGTTTTCTATCCTCCAAATCTACCGTGTTATCACCTAGATTGACCTCAGGCTGAAGGGAGGCAATGCCAGGGTAAGCACAAACCTAGCTTAGCCAAGTAGCTAGCCCTACTAGGACGGGAGAGGGCTCTCTCCGTAAGGATCTCAGTCAAGATGACTAGATCAGGTAAAGGATTTTAGGCTAGGAATAGTAGCTTGAAAGTTTTGATTGGATTTTGTAGAGGTTTTACCTGATCAGGAGGAGCTGGGCAATTTACGTCTAGGAAATTAGGTCAGAAATGCAAGGTGTTTTATGGGGCAAGGTAGGCATAGGCTTTAGCACTCTAGGGCTTGATGAGGTGAGATGTTTAAGACTGGTGAGAAGCTAAAAAGGGCACGCAACAATCATGGATCCTTCCTAGAATGCAGAAAATGTGAAATGGTGAATGGTTTCCCAAGGCAGAGCACTAATGCAATGGATTCTACCTATCAAACTTGAAAACATTCAACTAGAAGCAATGAAATGATTGATGGCATACATAAAACATATAAACATATAATCACAGAAGAAGAAACTATACTAGAAATCCATACCATAGGGGTCCCAATAAAATAGCTGCAATTCTTATTAATTTCCTGCCAAACTACTTATAACGGTGTACAATCAAGCTGTGAGCATCCACACTAAGTCCAACCAGTAAAATGACTAAGAAACTACATGATATAGGCCTCAAAACAACTAATCCTAGCCTCCAGGGTCGAATCCATGAGAGGAGGAGTAGTTGTACAAAACACTAAACTGATAGCTAAAGACTAGGGTGGTCAAACTGAATCATCCCTAATATGAAGCAAACTGATTCATTACATGCCACTTAGGCCATTCATCTGATGTATCTACCCTAGGTAACAAAACACACTTTAATTACATCATCATTATGAATTACATCAGTGAAAAATCAAAATCCCACAGGTGAAGAGTATTTTCTGAGAGAAATAGTGAAAAATTTGGCTACATGTCAAGTGCATAGTGCTAGTGTCAAACGTGTAGTGCCCGAAGGAAGTGCATAGCGCCATCTTCAGGGTGAGTTTTGACTAGCTTCCTGGTGTCCAAATCTAGCTCGGGATAGCTCATTGGAAAGCTTATCCTGTCTAGTTTCCAAAGACTCCCTTAGTTTCCAAATTGAACTTGATTTTCCCCTCCAGAATTCAAATCTCCCAAGACTTCTCAAATGCGCATTGCCTAGCTCAAAAAATAGGCAGAAACATGATTTTTAGGTGGTTTTTGGCCTTTTCCATCTAGTAGTTTTGACTTTCAAATCTAGAAACATGGTTTTCTTGAGTGTAAATGATATTCTGAATCCAATGGTGGTGGCCATTCCTCCAAAATATGTCCCAAGAAAGTGCGTAACACCCTAGGCACTATGCGTTTGACCAAGGGACTAATAAAAAAATTACTGAAGGAAGTGCGCAGCGCCAAGAGGAAACAAGTTGCACTTTTTTTAGGACACTTTTGGAGGCCTTCCTAGTGTCCAAATGGGGCATGGGATATCCCTTTGGAAATCTTGTTGAGTCTACTTTCCAGAACATCTTGAATTTTTCAATTTCGAGTTCATTTTCCCTGTAAAAAGCTTAATTTCCCAAGACTGGTCAAAATGTGCAGAATGAGGCTGCAAAAATGTAGAGTGTTGTTCCAATTAGCTTTTGAAGGTCTTCCTCAACTCCAAATTGAGCTCATGATAGCTCATTTGAAAGCTCTTGGTGTATCGTTATCATTTGACCCATCAAGCAAGTCATTTGGTCACTCCGACTAGGAGAAATATTGATTTTCCTGAGGTCACTCCAGAAGTGCATCAACTGTCCTGAGGCAACTGTATTTTTGACATTTCTCTAAAACCATGACACCTGTGTAAAAAGTAAAGGAGGCTTTTCTTCCTTGGCTTATTGTGGACAAAACCTCTCTCACTTTTTCCAAATTCTTCCATGTTTCGTCTGAAACATAGTTTGAAGAAAAACCAGCCCTATGTGTGGCAAATGATTTGTCCCTTAGAATGACTTATTGAAAAATGATGAAGACATGATGTGTATGAGTTGGAATGGCCTCATACTTTCTGAAATGCTTCCTTATGCCTCATATACTCAGATATCTATGATTCCATAGCTAACCTCAGCTCAATGGGTGAGAAAATTAGGGTTTAGTGCTTGTGGAAAATGATGATTTGGACACCCTTGGGAAAAAACAACTCCCTTTGGCATGCACTTAACCCTTTGAAACTTTACCCTTTCACTTGACTATTTCCTTTGAAAAATTGATCTGTTCTTCATCTGTTCTTCCTTTCTCTTAGCTGAAACTCCATTTTCGGATCAAAGACTTTCGGATAAAGCAAGAGAGCTTAATCAAGATGAGGTCTTATATTAGCAGGCATTGAAAAATAGACTTGGTTAAACCTGGTAGAAAATTGTTGTACTGTCTCCCCTAGCTATCTTTTCAGTTGGTTATACTCTTCTAGAATCAAGAAAGGGTTATGTTTGACCACCCATTTGTCGAGGAAAACTTTGACGAACTACCGAAAATCTAAGATGCTCGCATTAGGGAGGGTTTTGAACCAACTCTTGACTTTGCCTTGCAAAGAAAGAGCAAAAAGCCTAATACTGACATCCTCTTCATCAACTTCATAAAGGTCAAGAAAAGACTCAAAATTCAGTACATGTCTCTCAGCAGTGATGTTGTCACATTCACCATCAAATCTTGGTATATATAGGTAATGATTTTTAGGGAAAGCATGGGATATAGGAGGTAAAATTAGAGGCTTGTATCTACCTAGAATTTTACAAGGTATATGAGTATATACAAAAGTTGTAGAATCAGTCTTGGTCTCTTTAGGCTCAATATTTTGAAGACGGTCATCCTAAGATTCAGAAGAAGGGTCTTGATCAAGATCAAAGGCATGCAAATATTTTGATTCACAATCTTCAAACGAAACAAATTAGATGCAGGTCTAGGATATTTTCTTAAGTACAATATACTTTGTAAAGCCTTCTTGAAATTTTCGGGAAAATAGAAGAAATAATTTACAACAAAGAACGTAATGTCTTGGATGAAATTCCAACATGAATACCTGACCTTTCCATATCGTCCTTTCATGTTTTTGCTGGTCAGGTTTATCTTCCAATGGAGTCCTTGGATCTAATCTCGAAACTGATTTAGAGTTGCCAGGTGAATGATTTCAGCCTTTTGGTGTCTGATCATTGTCCACCATCAACAACTAGATCTAAACTTGATACATTTTACTGAGGAACATAAAACTACGTTCCCCAATATGGTCACCACTATGTTATCACCGAGTTTGACCTCAAGCTGAAGGGAGGTAATGCCAGGGTAACCACAAACCAAGCTTAGCCAAGTAGCTAGCCCTACTAGGCCGGGAGAGGGCTCTCTCTATAAGGATCTCAGTCAAGATGACTGGATCAGGTAAAGGATTTTAGGCTAGGTATAGTAGCTCGAAAGTTTTGATTGGATTTTGTAGAGGTTTTGCCAAATCAAGAGGAGCTGGGCAATTTAGGTCTGGGAAATTAGGTCAGAAATAAAAGGAGTTCTATGGGGCAAGGTAGGCATAGACTTTAGCACTCTAGGGCTTGATGAGGTGAGATGTTTAAGATTGGTGAGAAGCTAAGAAGGGCATGTGACAATCATGGATCCTTCCTGGAATGCAGAAATGTAATGGTGAATGGTTTCCCAAGGCAGAGCACTGATGCAATGGATTCTACCTATCAAACTTGAAAACATTCAACTAGAAGAAATGAAATGATTGATGGCATACATAAAACATATAAACATATAATTACAAAAGAAGAAATTGTACTAGAACTCCATACCACAGGGATCCCATAAAATAGCTGCAATTCTTATTAATTTGCCGCCAAACTGCTTACAAAGGTGTACAATCAAGCTGTGAGCTTCCACACTGAATCCAACCAGTAAAATGACTGAGAAACTACATGATATAGGCCTCAAAACAACTAATCCTAGCCTCAGGGCTCGAATCCATGAGAGGAGGAACAGTTGCACAAAAGACTGAATTGATAGCTAAAGACTAGGGTGGTCAAACTGAATCATCCCTAATATGAAGCAAACTGATTCATTACATGCCACTTAGGCCATTCATCTAATGTATCTACCCTAGGTAACAAAAAAACTCTTTAATTACATCATCATTATGAATTACATCAGTGAAAAATCAAAATCCCACAGGTAAAAAGTATTTTCCGAGAGAAACAGTGAAAAATTTGGCTACCTATCAAGTGCACAGTGCCAGTGTCAAACGTGCAGCGCCTAAAGGAAATGCACAGTGCCATCCTCAAGGTGAGTTTTGACTAGCTTCCTGGTGTCCAAATCTAGCTCAGGATAGCTCATTGGAAGCTTATCCTGTCTAGTTTCCAAAAATTCCCCTAGTTTCGAAATTGAGCTTGATTTGCCCCTCCAAAACTGAAATCTCCCAAGAATGCTCAAACGTGCAATGCTTGGCTCAGAAAATAGGCAGAAACATGATGTTCAGGTGGTTTTTTGCCTTTTCCACCTAGTAGTTTTGACTTTCAAATTTGGAAACATGGTTTTCTTGAGTGTAAATGATCTTATGAATCCAATGGTGGTGGCTATTCCTCCAAAAGATGCCCCAAGAAAGTGGGTGCTGTGTATTTGACTAAGGGACTGATACAAAAATCACTGAAGGAAGTGCATAGCGCAAAGAGGAAACACGAAGTGATTTTTTCAGGCCACTTTTGGAGGCCTTCTCGGTGTCTAAATTGGGCATGGGATAGCTCGTTGGAAATCCCGTCGAGTCTACTTTCCAGAACACCTTGAATTTTTCAATTTGGATTTCATTTTCCCTACCAAAAGCTCAATCTCCCAAGACTAGTCAAAATGTGCAGAATGAGGCTGCCAAAATGTAGAGTTCTGTTGCAGTCAACTTTTGGAGGTCTTCCTCAACTCAAAATTGAGCTAATGATAGCTCATTGGAAAGATCTCTTTGTCTAGTTATCATTTGACTCATCAAGAAAGTCATTTGGTCACTCTAGCTAGGAGAAATATTGATTTTCCCAAGGTCACTCCAGAAGTGCATCAACTCTCCTGAGGCAACTGTATCTTTGACATTTCTCTAAAACCATGACACCTGAGTAAAAAGTGAAGGAGGCTTTTCTTCCTTGGCCTATTATGGACAAAACATCTCTCACTTTTTCAAAATTCTTCCCTGTTTGGTCTAAAACATAGTATGAAGAAAAACTGGCCCTATGTGTGGCAAATGATTTGTCGCTTGGAATGACTTATTGAAAAATGATGAAGACATGATGTGTATGAGTTGGAGTAGCCTCATACTCGCTGAAATGGCCTTCCTTATGCCTCATATACTTAGATGTATCTGATTCCATAGCCAACCCTAACTCAATGGCTGAGACAATTAGGGTTTAGTGCTTGTGGAAAATGATGATTTGGACACCCTTGGAAAAAACAACTCCCTTTAGCATGCACTTAACCCTTTGAAACTTTACCCTTTCACTTGACTATTTCCTTTGAAAAATTGATCTTTTGATGGTCTGGCATCTTTGGAACACTGAGTTAACAGCTTGGGAAGGTGAAATTATTACATTTGAAAGACATAAAATTACATAATGAAATAAGCATTTCTCTTTACAAATCATCTTCACATGGTGAAGGGACGTTATTTGATCACCCTTTACTTGCCGGTTTTATGCAATGGAATGGAACCTTGGTAACCCTAATGATCTAATGAGACCTTGAGGTACTGAATTTCAAGATGACATAATGACATCATGACTGATACAAATGGTATGATAAAAATAATTTTATGGATGACGTACAGTCAACAAGATATGAAACTATGCCAGCAAGTAATCACATTAAGGGAAGAGTAATGTTTTTGGACTAGGACTACCATTAGTGACTAATTTTTTGCATGACCTAGTGGAATGATAAAAAAATTGCTGAACTAGACCCCTGAAATGATATGAAAAAGAGGATTTTTGATCACTGGTGGCAGGATGCAAATACTGACACTAACATACCAAAGGCTTGACAACAACATCACAATAAACTAAGGAACATGATATTTTCTGGGGCATCGTTTCGCCTATTCTTCTTTCCATTTCAACATGCAAACCAAATTTCTTTACAAGGCATGGTTTCTCAACCTGTTTGCAACATCTACATCTAGTGCTATCAACAAATGCTCCAAAGTTGTTACAGTCTATTCTACTGTAAGTGGCCTTTAACAATTTTTTTTGGTGAAGGCTTTTCTTAAGCCTGTTGGATCACCCCAAAGCTTTCAACATAGTCACTAATTTCCACTAATTTCCTCATTTCTTTAAATTTTTCCTCTAAAATAACTTCCTTAAATGGATGCCAAGTTTCTTAATTTTGAGACCTCTTCATATGCCATTCTACACTTACAATTTCCAGCGCTCTTTTCAACTCTAGCCATTTTAAAACCCTCTTCTCAATAGTTCTACCCAACATTCTATTCGGTGGAACTACAAGTCTCCTCAACTTGTTTAGACAACTCTACCTAACAATTTCCATTGTTGGAGGTGCGGATTTCAGATAGATTCACTATTAAAATTTCTTCATATGTGTACTTTCAATCTGTTAGAGTTGTTTCTATCAATTTGTTAGAGTTGTTCTGGTAAACTTGATTAGGTCAAGTTACTAGTGGTTTTAGGTGGGAGCACCTAGGATTTTACTAATGGTATTCATCTCCGATGTAGCCCATTTAGAGGCTTGAAAAATCAATGTTGATTTGTTTCCTTGGCCATTGGAAACAAAACAATGGTGTCTTTACAAGAAAAATATATTGAAAAGGTGTTAGATAGGTTCCATATGAAGGATGCCAAACCGTTTGGTACACCCCCTAGCATCACACTTAAAACTTAGTTTTGATTTGTGCCCTTATGATGACAAGAAGAATGAGGAAATGAGTAAAATCTCTTATGCTTCAGCTGTTGGTAGCTTGATGTATGCCATGGTATATACTCGTCTCTTTTTAAATAAACGTTGGTTCCCCGATCAAGTTTGAATGACTTTATAGCCTGTCAGATCGTTCGTTTCGGATATGAAGTCTCATTCGAAGCTTCAGACAAAGGTGCTATTGAGATATTGGGCCCTTATGGTATTTTCATACACATTCCTACAATTGGCCAAGCGAATGAGTCAACTTCCAAAGTGGATTCGTCGTGCGAGGAGTGCGTTATAACCCGTGGCCGCCTGCTCCCCTTTCCTTATTCTACGTCCCTCATTCTCCATTTCTCTTTTTTTTATTGGAGCCCGATTAGGAGGTGGAGCTTTATTAGTCCATATACCTGATGGCACCGATAAGAGAGAAGGAAGGTGCTTTATTAGTCAATCTAGATATTTCGCATTTAGTAAGTAGTAAGCAAGTTCTTTGCAAATCCAAACAAACAACATTGGTAAACAGTAAAGTAGATTTTGAGGTATCTCAAGGGTACTAGTAATTATCCTTTATGTTTTGGTAATAACAACGTTGTTCTTGAAGATTACACAAACGCAAACATGAACATGGCTAGACATGTGGATATGAGAAATTCCACCACTAGTTATTTATGTACTTTTGTAGGAGCAATAGTATCTTGGATGTCCAAATTGAAGAAAGTAGTGGCCCTCTCCACAACATAGGCAAAATACATAGCTTCTTTATAAACTTGCAAAGAGATGTTGTGTATACAAATATTTTTAGGAGAGTTGAGAAAAAAACAAGATAACTATTTGTTGCAGTGTGATAATCAAAGTGCTATTCATTTAGCAAAACTACAACATATCATTCTAAGACAAAACACATTGATCAATAAGAACTTTGTAGAACCTTGGCTAGAGTAATGCAAACATGATACAAAGCATCTTGTAAAAGGGTTAGTAAGAGAAAACACATTGATCAATAAGAACTTTATAGAATCTTGGCTAGAGTAATGCAAACATGATACAAAGCATCTTGGGAAAAGGTTAGTAAGAGAAGACAAAACAGTCTCCAAAACATTTCCTCAAGCTTCTATTTGGTCTCAAGCAAAAAATTGTTAAGCATGAGACCAAATCAAGTCAAAATCGTTAGTGACCATTGTATTTGCAAAGATGAGTAAAAATAAATGGCTAATAAAAAAAATGAGGTGAATGAAATGTAAAGCAAATTTTATTGCAATGATAAAAATCTACATAACCTTTTCTCCGTGCTTAAAAATTTTAAATTATTTCTAGTGAGTAAAATTTTTATTTTTCTTACTAGTTTTTTTATCATGACAATCTTCCAACAACATCTAACGTTGCAACTCTCTTCTACCTTCGACACTCTACCCAGCAAAGAGACAGCTGTTTTCAAGCTCAACATCAACCCAATCTTTTTCCCTTCGCTGGAGTTGTAAATCTTACAGCTGTATTCTACCTACTTTGAGGCAGTACTGGATGGTGTATTTAAAACCATAACAACAACCACCAGGGATGACAGCACGGGATTCTACATAGTTTGACGCAAACTTTGATGCAGTCCTGGATGATGCATTTAAAACCATAAGAACAAACACCAGCGGCAGGACAGACTGATCTTCCTTCCTTCGCTGGAGCTGTAAATCTTACAGCTGTATTCTACCTATTTTGAGGTAGTCCTGGATGGTGTATTTAAAGCCATAGCAACAACAACCAGGGATGCCAGCACAGGATTCGATTCTACATAGTTTGACGCAAACTTTGATGCAGTCCCGGATGATGTATTTAAAACCATAAGAACAAACACCAGCGGCAGGCCAGACTCAGAGGGTGTAGTAATAAAAGCAAGCACACAGTTTTTTATTTTTCAGTAAACTAGACAAAATACATAGAATTTAAATCCGATTAATATATATAATGTTATAGGGTCATTAATGACCCAAGCAGTATATGCTGTCAGTTAAATAATATATTTGCTTAAATTCAATGAGAGACATATACTACCGTAAGTATAACATTATGTATTGGTTACCAAATTTAAAGCTCAACACCACACAAGAGGAAAAATTCAAAGCTGCGGAACTAGTACTTCGAACAAATCTGCAACTTTTAAGGAATTTGAGTCTTTTGTCTCAGGCTGCAGAACTAGTAGTTCGTACAAATCTGCAACTTTAAGGAATTTCACTCTTTTGCCTCAATCGGTTTTCAACAACCACCAGAAGCTAAGTTGATTCGCTTTTTTTTTAAATGCTAAATTCTCATCCTTGTTGGTTTGATTGTCAAACATACATAAAAGAATGTATATATAAAGCTAGAAAATATAAATTTATGATAATCCTGGTTGGTTTGATTCTCAACCATGCATATGAAAATTTATAACATAAATTTATGAAAATAATATAAATCTTCTTCAAAGATTTTACTGGCAGGTTTCTTTATTGTTCCCCGCTCTGCCCCAATGTATAGATAACACAAAATATATGGGTTGCCCTCTTCGGCTCTCTGTTGCCTTCTTCCTGTATTAACCCCTCTGTTGCCTTTGTCCTTCCGTGCCGCATAAAATTAAATTAAAAATCTTTTTTCCAAAAAACTTCGTTGTCGTCCAATACAATAAATAAGGGACATGAGATCTAGTACGAAATATATAATGATATTTAAATAGGCCATAGTTTGGTTAGTTTTTTTGGAAGGTTTTTGGGTAACTTTTCCCCTTCAAATTGTCAAAAATTGAATCCAGTAGCAATAAATTGTTATGGGATGATAGAATTTTTAATAAAATCACAAATATTATTCATATGAAATGAAGTTTTGAATATATAAGTTTATTAAATTCTAAAAAAGTTGTTAGAACATGTGAGGTTTACAAATTATAAAGTTAACTAATCAATCCGTGGAATTACAGGATTTTAAATAAAATTAATTAAAAAAAAAAACAATTTTTGTTTTAACAAATTTATTTATTTGAAATGTTTTTTTAAATTAATAAGTAGATTATGCTTAATGGGTAAGTAACGAGTGTTTTATTAAGGTACTCTCTAGTGTAAAAGTTACTCGTTTGAAACTAGGAGCCATTCTAAGTGTTGGTGTGACCTAGCCTTGGTGCCACTATCCAGTGATTTTGACTATTTAAATACACCAAAATCAAAACTATTCAAATCACAAATTAATCTGATTAATAACCTCAATACTCACATAAACTAGCAAACAAAATATATACATTTTATAAAATCATTAAAACATTAATTTATATAAATTACACTACTAAAACTAACTATTTAAAAAAAATCAAAGTTATAGCATCAACAAACTTCCGATATCCATCGAATAAATCTCAATCAACTAGAACCATCGTTTGATGAATAGAACAACGGTCATGACTCACCATGGAGGTGACCCTATCCGTAATGTGTATGAACCGCCGATTTGAGACCCCAATCCGAGAACCACAGGCACGTCTGGAGTCTCAGAGGCTGCCGTCACTGCCCACCAAAACGATCCTAACCGCAGCCACAAGATAGTCCTCAATGACCAAACAGGACCTTTGTTCAGGGTGCCAGAAGTAGCTATAATTCTCTTTTCTTCGTTTACGGTCACACGTCAAATTTGGAGAGGGTGGTAGTGTGCATTAAGGTCAACGAGGTTCTCTATTCTCTCATTTTATATTTAGTTTATTTTTTGCAGGTATTGTAAATGTGTTAGAAAACCTGCACAAATGAATCTAGCTAGTAAAGGTTGAACACACAACTTTGCAGAGCAAAAACACTAAAAAAAATCGAAAGAACAAAAAGAATTATTGATTAACAGAAAATAGGTTACAATGCTCATGATATACTACATGAGAGTCAACTAATACGCATCACTTGGTGAAGATCCCAAGGTAATGCGCGATAGTGGTGATCAATGAGAGGACTCGACACCTACAACAAGTTTCAGAGAGAACTAGCTAGTTGCGGAGTGAAAGGAGGAGCAAATCAGGGAGTAAATCATGCAAAAAGGATCTTGCATGTAGTCCCATGCATGCATGGACAGTCAAAGGACCAATCTGGTGAAGGTTCCAATGTTGAAGCCTTGCATGTCAGTGAATGCTCTAACTAAGTGTCCACTTGTGCCAGTAATGAAGGTCCTAGGTGTGTAGTACCTCAAACACCCCCTCTAAACACCACTATGGGGAAAATAGAAAATTGGCCCTGGCAACTAAGGCCAAAGGTCACCCAAAATACAGTGCAACTTGTACTAAAATTGAGGAAAGAGGGAAAACTTCGTGGGAAAAAAACCCCCCTCAAAATACAACGTAATCAAAAGAAAAGAGGAAGAAAAGACATTGCTGAGCAACTGTGTCCTTCACTCCAAGATGATCACGCAGAGAGTGAAACTTCTGCTCAGTGTATGTATTGGTGAAGATCTCTGCAGTCTGTTCTGCTGAAGGACAGAACTGCAAATCAATGACCCAATCATGTACTAAGTCTCTGATGTAGTGCATATGGATCTCTATGTGCTTCGTTTGCTGCCACTGTATTGGATCCCTGCAAAATTTGAGAGTGCTCTGGTTGTCACAGCAGATGACAGTGGGCTGGTGGAACTGGATGCCCAACTCAGTGAGAAAGTGTTGTAGCCACAGAGCCTGAATGGTGATGTTGACTACTCCTCTATACTCGGCTTAGCTAAAGAGAGAGCAATAGCAGCCTGCTTCTTGCTTGACCAATAGATAGGGCCAGACCTTAGACTGAGTGAATATCCAGACGTGGACTTGTGATCAATGCTGTCACCCGCCCAATCAGAATCTGTGAAGTCAAGGAGATTCAATGCAATGCCTGTTGCATAGTGAATCCTGAAGGTGATGGTGCCCTGTACATATCGGAGGATGCGCTTGGAAACTTTCCAGTGTAGCTCATGCAGCTCCTGCATGTATCTGGAAACTGCCCCTACTGTATATGAGAGATTTGGTCTAGAGTGGGTGAGGTATAGTAAGCTCCCCACTAGTTGTCGGTAGAGAGTACTGTCAACTAATGGAGTGTCACCTCCATCCTCAAGGCGGACCCCAGACAGAAAAGGAGTCGGTGCTGGCTTGTAGTCAGTCATGTGAAATCTCTCGAGCAGATCCCGTGCATACTTAGCCTGAGAGAGTTTGATGCCTGTGGCATCTTGGCTAATCTCAAGACCAAGAAAGAAGTGTAATGGACCCATGTCTGTCATCAAGAACCTATCATGCAAGGTCTTCTTGACTGCAGCAATGGCTGAAGCCGAGTTGCTGGTAATTAGGAGATCATCCACATACAAAACTAATATAAGAAGAGAGTCATGTGTCCTGAGCATGTAAACATTCGGATCAGACTTACATCTTTCAAAGTTTTGTGATAAGAGAAAAGAATCCATCTTCACATACCAAGCTCTCGGGGCCTGCTTATGGCCATAGAGAGACTTCTTCAGTCTGCAGACCAAAGATGAATCCTGAATGAAACCATGTGGCTACTCCATTTAGATCTTCTTAGATAGGTCTCCATGAAGAAAGGCATTCTTCACATCCATCTGATGTACTTCCCACCCCTAGGCAGCCGCAATGGCAAGTGCAAGACGTATGGAATCCATCTTTCCTACTGGAGCAAAGGTCTCATCATAATCATTGACATGCACTTGCTGGAAGCCTTTTCCTACTAGCCTGGCTTTCTGTCTGGTGATTTGCCCATCCGCAGCACTCTTGGTCCTGTAGACCCATTTGCATTGGACAAGTTTCCTTCCTGAAGGAAGGGGGACTAGATCCCAGGTTTGGTTCTCAAGGAGGGAGTTGTACTCCTCCTCCATGGCAGACTCCCAGCAGCCTCAGCATAAGACTGTGGATTAGAAGACTAAACCAAATGACAATTTCAAGATGGTGTTGGTTCAGTGGCAGTGAGGGCAAGAGGAGGTTCAATAAACTTTGAGCTAGTCCTCCGCGGATCAGAATTATCCCCCACAAAACCATTTCTAGCAGCTGGGTGGTCTTGTGCATATATCTCACTTAAGCTCCTTGTTCTTTGATTTATAACAGGGGAAGTTGATTCACTGCTACAAGCCCGATCTGAGCTTGGATGTGGATCATCATGTGCAGGCACTAGATTTGTATCTGAAGACTCTGCCTCTGCATCTACATGCTCTACCTTGGCATCTACATGCTCTATATCTGCGTCTGAGTGTGCTGAGTCATTAACTTGGTCATGAGGTAGATAAAAGGTGCCTGCATGTGGCAATTGAGGTGCATGTGAGAGACTTTCCTCAAATTGGACACTTTGCTCAATGATGAGCTTGTTTGTAGAGGAAATTAGGAGTTGGTATCCCTTCACACCATCAAGGTATCCAACAAAGATGCACTCAATGCTTTGTGGATCAAGAGCTTTCCTCTTTTTAGAGGGGATCCTGGCCCATGCTCGGGAGCCGAAAACACGAAAGTGGGTGACCTCCAGTTTAGTGTCGCTCCAAGCCTCAAAGGGGGTTTGATCCTTGATAGATCTATGAGGAGATCTATTCTGGATGTAGTTAGCACAATTAAGTGCTTCAACCCATAGCTTATGAGGTAGTGACTTAGCATTCAGCATGCAGGAAGCCGTCTCTTTGAGAGATCGGTTCTTTCTCTTAGCAACTTCGTTCTGCTGCGGAGTGTATGGAACTGTGTGCTGCAACTGTATGTCGGACTCAAGGCAAAGGTTCTGAAGTGCTGTGTTAACATATTCGCCCCCCATTGTCTGTATGGAGGGATTTGATCTTTCTCTCTGACTGTTCTCAACTAGCGCTTTGAAATCTTCAAAGTGCGCAAAAACTCTTGATTTGGCCCTAAGAAGATACACCCAAGTATACCGTGAGAAATCATCAATAAATTTAAGCACATACCTTGCTTTGTTGATGGAAGGATGAGGAAAAGGCCCCATGAGATCACTATGGATCAGTTCTAGAGGAGAGGATGCTCTGTGAGTCTTGCCAGTGTCAAACTTTTCTCTAGGATGTTTTCCAAGGACACACCCTTCACAAACTCCTTTGGAGAAACTGATATTTGGCAAGCCTTCCACCATCTCATGCTTGCTTAGCTGTTGCATATACCTGTTAATTAAGTGACCAAACGTCTCATGCCAAAGCCTACTACTATCATTAGCATGTGTAAGCAATAAGGAGGATTTAGATTCAATAAATTTAGAAAATGTATGCAGTCTAGCTCCATTGTTTACCTCACCGGTTGCAATTTTGGAGCTATTATGTAGGTCATATATGTTCATTACATCTGGAGTGAATTCCAATCTCCTTCCGGTGCCAGAATGAGTGATCTGATAAACTGAAAGCATGTTTACCGAAAGTTTTGGAACATGAAGCACATCTTCAAAGCTTTTGTGTAAAAGTTCCACTCTACCTTTTCCGGTGACCTCAATAGGTGAGTCATCTCCCATGAGGATCGAAGGTCCTTTGCATGCATCCAAAGAGGAATAGAATTCCTTTGCAGCAACCATATGATGTGATGCACCAGAATCTATAATGCATGCATCAGGGGAAGAGTTAATTACAACTAAAACATGAAAATTGTTACCTTTCCCATGTGGCGGATCCTTAGTTTTCTTCTTGGCGCCCTGAGGGATGTGGTCCCCAAGGTTGTGCTTCTGAAGGATTTCTGCCATTTGGTCAATTTGTTTCTTTATGCAAGAGGATTCTGGATGGAATCCTCGGTGATAGTAGGTGCATTTGTCTCCTTTCTTCCCTTTCTCATTTCTGGAGCTAGAGGAGTCATTGAAGGGCTTGGTGTACCCTTCCTTCCTTGGATGGGATTGCGCTTTTCCCTTGTCCTTTTGCTGCTGATTTTTCTGATTTGAATCAGATCTATGATTTTTATTGTGGCTACCATCATGCACAGCAAGTGCATGCACTTTTGGAGGTTTGATTTTCCCCATGCCAATGAGTTTATCTTGCTCAAAAGTGAGGGACTCCATGTACTCTTTGAGAGAAGGCATAGTGTAGGATTTACCTATTGCGAGCCTTACTGAATGAAATGTAGACACAAAGACAGAGTATTCTGGTCCGAGCTTTGACATAATAGAGAGAACTTGGTGACTCTCCTCCTTAGATTTGTCAATTCCACAACCCTTGATTTGTAGCAATAGATCATTATATTTGGTGAAGAAGTCTTGAATTCTATCATAGTTCCGTGGATCCAATGAGAGAAGCTCCACTTCGAGCAAATGTCCTTTCATCTCATCCTGTTTCCTGTAGAGTTCTTCAACCTTTTTCCAAATCTCATTGGGAGTACTGCAGGAAGATAGATGAAACTGCAACTCTGGGGAGATGCACATGCATATGGATCCGTGGGTTTCATCCATGCGGTTGAGGTACTTGGATTTCTCTATGGCTGAAGTGGGTTCCACTTTTGTAGCCATGGTAATCCTGTACAACCCTTTCTGACGAAGGTATCAAGCCATTTGGTCCTTCCATTCATGATAGTTGTACGGTGTTAGGATTGATGCTTTGGGAAACTCCATTTTTCTGTCAATCTTCGATCTCCAAGCTGTTACACCTACAAAATAAAGTACTAGTATGCCTTTTATCTAGCAACCTGTGGGCTTTGATACCATGTAAATGTGTTAGAAAACCTACACAGATGAATGTAGCTAATAAAGGTTGAACACAAAGCTTTGCAGAGAATAAACACTAAAAAAAATCTAAAGAACTAAAAGAATTATTGATTACTAGAAAATAGGCTACAATGCTCATGATATACTACATGAGAGTCAACTAATACGCATCACTGGGTAAATATCCCAAGGTAATGTGCTATAATCATGATCAATGAGAGGACTCGACACCTACAACAAGTTCCAGAGATAACTAGCCAGTTGCGGAGTGAAAGGAGGAGCAAATCAGGGAGTAAATCATGTAGAAAGGATCTTGCATGTAGTCCCATGCATGCATGGATAGTTAAAGGTGCCAATTTGGTGAAGATTCCAATGTTGAAGCCTTGGATGTCAGTGAATGCTCTAAGTGTTCGCATGTGCCAATAATGAAGGTCCTAGGTATGTAGTACCTGCAACAGATATGTAACAATGTTTATAGTAATATAAAACACATATCAAAAGTTTCTATTTAAAAAAGAAATTGGTTTTGGAATTTTTTGTTTTAATTTTTTTTATAAAGAAATATATACAATTTGAGTGGGTTTAGTGGTTAAGAAAATGTATCTTTTCCTAAGAGTTTAAAGGTTCAAAATCAGAGGGGTAGAGCATGTATGTCTTCGTAAACCAATTTAGTGTCTAGGTCTTATAGACCAATTTGGTGTCTGGGACCGCAGTCTCATACACCAATTTGGTGTACCAATTCAGTGTTTAGCGACGGTCTTATAGACCAATTTGGTGTCTGGCGTGGTGGTCTCATACACCAATTTGGTGTATGGCACGGAGGTGGTGGGTCCCTTGTCCCACAAACAAGGGGATATCATACACCAATTTGGTGTCGGCTTGGCAGTGACCTTAAAAATGGATAATAATAAATATTAACTTTAAATTATCTGTATATTTTTATTTTAATTCAAACATTTAAATATTTTATTTAAAAAAATAAAAATTTAGATAAAAATTTATTCTGAAATAGTCTAGGTTGTTTATAATAAAAATAAATTATTAATTTTAAACTATTTACATATTTTTATGTTTAAAAATAGGAATTATTTGAAATAGACTAAGTTTCTATAAAAAAAACAAAAATTGTTTGTTTTGTTTTTGTTTTTTTTTTTTTTTTTTTTTAATTGGCCTAAAATATGCTGAAATTGTTTCAATTTAATGGCCCAACACATAATATTTTTGGCATGAGTTGAGTGGAAAGCCTACCTCCTAAAGTGGTGGGTCCCTTGTCTCACAACAAAAGGGGTCTCATACACCAATTTGGTGTGAGTCTTGGCGGTGAATTTATAATAATAATATTAACTTTAAATTATTATATATTTTATTTTTAAATTTAATTATTCAATATTTTTATTTAAAGAAAATAAGTTTAGATAGAAAATTTATTCTAAAATAGTCCATGCTTGTTTTAATAAAATAAATATTATTAAGTTTAAATTATTTATTATTTTTATTTTTAAAAATAAGAATTATTTGAAATAGAATAAATTTCTTTAAATTAAAAAAGAAAAAAAGAAAAAAAAAAAAAAAATAAAAAATTTATTGGCCTAGAATATGCCTAAAACTGTTTCTATTTAACAGCCCAACACCTAAATATTTTTGGCATGAGCTGAATGGAAAGACTACCCCGACTACCCCTTAAAAACTACCAAAACACATAATTATAAGTAAGGTGGTTTTCTTTAAATAACAATACATTTATTGATATACTTATTGTCGTTAAAAAACAAAGATAGTATTTTTGGTTCCACTTCACTCTATAAATGTTAAAGTGGATAGGGAATACTATTCACCGTGTTTCTCTACAAAGAGATGTAGTCATGTTGTTTCTTGGATCTGAAAGTACAAAATGCAACAAAACTTGAAATTGATTATTATTAGGCCCAAAATTGGGATGTATTAATTTTGGTCTAGTCGAATAAATAGGAGTGCAAGAACTGCAATAGAAGGTTTTTGGAAAAGAGTTTTTCTGAAAGATTTTGACCAAACATAATGAAGAGAATGGCCTAAGGGAGTGACAAAGAATGAAACTGAAAAATGGAGCAGAGATTGCTCTTCTCAATATTCTGAAAGACTAAATAGGTTACACTGTAAACATCAATAATAAATTATTGAGATAAAACTCGACACCTATGGAGTAGAACTCAAGTAAGACTAAGCTTCTTATGACACCTAGCAGACAAGAAATCAATTAAGATGACACCTAACCAACAACTAACTAACAGTGAGATTAACATCCCCTCCTAATCTCAATTGTTACATGTAGTGACACTTACAATGCCTAGTTGTTCTCTTTGAAATTCAAATACATTCTTGCCTAATGGCTTTGTGAAAATGTCTGCTAGTTGATCTTTGGAACCACAGAAAGAAAGTACTATGTCCCCATCATTGACAAGCTCCTGGATGAAATGATAACGAGTGTCAATGTGCTTTCTCTTTTTGTGGAATACATGATTTTTTCATAAGGAAATAGCTGAACTGTTATCGTAGTAGATTGGAGTTGGCTCCTTCTGAGTATTTGAAATATCTTTCAATAATATTCTTAACCACAAAGCTTGACAAGCTACTGAATTTGTTGCTACATATTCTGCCTCTGCAGAAGATATTGAAATGATTGTTTGTTTCTTTGATGCCCATGAAATGAGATTGATTCCAAGATGAAAAGCATACCTTGAGGTGCTTTTGCAATCATCTAAACTCCCTGCATAATCATTGTCTGTATAACCTGAAAGTGAACAATTTTCAGAATGTGTATAAAACAAACCATAATCTATTGTCCCCACAATATACCTTAACATCCTTTTTGCAACCTTCCAATGAGAAATCTTAGGTGACTGCATAAACTTGGAGACAAAACTTACTGCAAACATAATATCAGGTATAGTTGAAGTGAGATATAACAAGCTACCAACTAGACTTTTATACAATGTGGAATCAACAGGTGGTGCCACATCTTCTTTGCTCAGTTTTGTGCCTTGAGAAATTGGTGTATCTACAGGTTTGCAATAGGTCATTCTTAACATTTTGATGATATCACTGGCATATTTTTGCTGACCAACAAAAATTCCATTAGCAGATTGTTGAATTTTAGTGCCTAAGAAGTATTTCATGACTCCTAGATTTGTCATATCAAACTGTTTTTGCATTGCTGCTTTGAAATCTTCTAACATCATATTTCCTGTATAAAGAAGGTCATCTACATCAGGGCATACTGTCAAAATTTTACCTTCATGCATTTTGATATATAAAGTTGACTCATGATTGCTTCTGAAAAACCATTTTTGATGAGATAGGTGTCAATGCATCTATACCAAGCTCTTGGAGCTTGTTTCAAACCATACAAGGCTTTCTTCAATTTGTATACCTTATGTTCCTATCCTGGAACTTCAAAACTAGGAGGCTGCTCTACATAAACTTCTTCTGAGCTGTTGTGGACAAAATGGTTCTGACAGTGTCTAAAATTGCTACTGGAGCAAAGGTTTTACCATAGTCGACACCAAACTGTTGTGAGAATCCTTTGGCAACTAGCCTTGCCTTATGTTTCTCAATTTCTCCTTTTTCATTTAGCTTGGTCTTATATATCCATTTTACACCAATTCTAGTTTTGTCTCTTGGAAGATCACCTAATTGCCAAGTTTGATTCTTCTCTATGGTAGCAATTTCTTGGTTCATTGCATATACCCAATGCTTTTCTTTAACTGCGTCTTCAAAATGAGTTGGTTGAGATGAAAGAAATTCAAACATATTATGCTGATCAAATTCATGCTCCTACTCATATACTTCTCTGATGCTTCTTGTTTTCTGATTATCTTCTGAAGATGTTGAATCACTGGTGGATTCACTGCTTGAAGATGTACCATTTTCATAATGGTATGGCTCTTCTTCAATGTATTTCGCCTTCGCCTTGTTATAGATGGCTTCTTGGTTTTCTTGCTGCTCCTTCACAGGCTTCTTCAAACTTCTACGACTCTCTCAAAGAGGCTTACACTTTCTCTTCACTCACGTTGTTGCTCTCTCTCGAAGTCTTATGCAAACTTGTCTCTCTCTGTTGCTCTCAAGGAGTCTTACACAGGTTGAGCTCTGATACCATGACAAAGAATGAAACTGGAAAATGGCACAGAGATTGCTCTTCTAAATATTCTGAAAGACTAAATAGGTTACATTATAAACATCAATAATAAATGACTGAAGTAAAACTCGACACTTATGGAGTAGAACTCAAGTAAGACTAAGCTTCTTATGACACCTAGCAGACAAGAAATCAATTAATATGACACCTAACCAACAACTAACTAATAGTCAGATTAATATCTCAACAAGGAGTTAAGATCATGCGCCACATGTCCGTCCATTGTGCTTATCACATAGCATGTCGTCTATGCAAATGCAGATTCTTTGCATCTCGTGATGGAATATCTTGGGGATGCCTGACCATGAGATGTCTGGGGATGGACATGACTCTGAACATTATAGTGTAAAACTGATCAAAGCTTTAATGATGGTCATCCAATGGTTCCATCAATTGGATGTTTATCATAAGGATATAAAACATGAGATTAGTTCAGGAACGAGTGTGATAAGTGAAGTTAGCTAATTTTGGCTTGTCCATGTGGATTGCAATTTTTGGTTGGTGATTTCTTTTAAATGTGGTATTGTGTTATGCGACTTTCACTCTAGTTGGTAAAGGCATGGTCATTAGTATTATTGTATACAAATGTGTTTGTCATTGGAAAAGGAAAATTGTAATTGGTAAAGGCATTGATCGTGATATATTGTTAGTTAGAGGATAAGATTAAAGTTTAAATTCCTTCATGTTTTTATTAATTGGGTAGTTTGCTGATAAATTTGTGGGATTAATTTATGGTTTGATAAACAACAACTAGAGACATCTAAGTTGGCAAAATCATCTTGTCTGTCACTGGGTCTAGGCCACACCGACCTATTTTCATGGTTGGATTCGTGCCCATGGGGTTTGGACTATAAATATTTTTAAGAAAGACACTATCTTTTGAGAGAATATTCATCCACACACCAAAGTAAGATCCAATTAGTTGAAGAAAATCTCTAATATCTGAATAGTTCTAACAACTTACTAAAATATAGAATCAAACATCTTAAATAACATAGACTGTACTCCACAATAACAACCACCACTTATAAGACAAGTAGGAGTTAATTAATTCCAACAATTCTTAAAAAGTACTTTTTCCAATCTTCATTATCATTTATTGATCTTCATAATCATCTATCATTCAAAAACACATGCTCCTCTAGATAGTAAATATGCTCCTCACCAACAAAGTTTATCTTTTGATTTTCTGATATAGATTGGATCATTATATTATTTGTCATCCATTGCAATGCTTTTCAAGTTGGAAAAGTTGGAAGATTTAGCTTATACGACATTTTTCTTTATGGTCCCACTTTGGAAAATTGGAGTATGAAACCTTCTAGAGGCAGTTTGAGGCATTAAATGAATTTTTTTGGGGTCCAAAATATCTCACTTGTGCCAAATTACCTAGCATTATTCTACACTTAGAGACATTTCCAATAGTGCAAGAAAGATTTCAAATAAAGTATGTGTGCAAAAATTATTATGCCACATGGAAGTTGACATTCCTATTTTATCCATTATATTTCAAAAGGATCCCATATAAGCAATGTTACTCATGGAAAAGGGGATAGCCACATGGAGACTATGAAGAAGACTCTTGAAGGGTCAAAGTTATAACTCTAGTTTAGTATTTTTGGAGTCAAACTTAACCCTAGCTGGCTATAAGTTGTGTTATAACTAGGCCACAAGGAGGAAAAGGGATTTGATTCTACTCAAGTGCATTTTTGTTCATTAGTAGAACATAGCAGTTCACAATGGATAGATAAAGAGAAAAATAGAGGGGGTTTGTATTATGTAGCAGCTCATGGGCCATAGGTCTTAGGAAACTCCATAAAGAGTGGCATCTCCTTTGTATTTGCATTACTTCCATTCCAAAATGAAAGCGAGTAAAGCAAACTCACATTCTAGTTGGGTTTTTCTCTTGGAATGGTTCCCTAGAGCATATCTTGGTGTCCACTATGATTGGTGTGTATTTGTATTTCATTATTCTATATTTTTTTCATTTCATGTATTACATGCATAAATAACAAAGTAAATAATAACAAATCTAGAATCTATGGAAATTAACCTTCCATATTGTACACTTTGACTTACTATAATAGATTAGTTCTCACAAATTGTCTAGTGGATTATCTGTTATACTTTACAAATCATTTTTGCTTCTAGTGAATGTCATCCCATTTGTAAACATCCATATAAAGGAACAACCATCTCGTGAAATGCATGGTTCCTAATGGTTGCAACCTTTTCTCTAATAGGAAGTCCATTAGCTATGTGGCTTATTCAACTTTTGACATCTGTTCTCGTAGTCTAATTTCATTCTAACCAAAAAAATAACTTATTTATATATTTTTGGTTCCATAGCATCACTCACTCATAAAGCATTTAGTCAACACATATTCCACTCCTCCAAGTGCTAACAACTCCTTATACAAGTGAATGGAATCCCCCTTTAGAGAATCACAATACGTGCTCACTTCAATGACACAAGTCAACTATGCCATGGAAATGTTGATTATTACCCTCATGCTCAAGCAAGATCAAATGAATAGTTTGACTTGTGAGCCCAAGCTAAAGGATGCACATCCAAATGTTTGATTTATACTAAACTCACCTACTCATCACTAGACCAAACCTTCCAACTCGAAGACACCATCATTAGGACCATATGATTCTCATCTCAAACACACAAAGACATTCTCTATTCAAACACAATGAGGCATTCTTTGTTCAACTTGCACACATTGAGAATAATCTAGATATATAGTACCAAAGTGAAACTCAATGCTTTCTTATTAGGGCCTTATGGCTTCTAATTCATCAAACAATCTTTCATTAAGGAACAATTAGAGGAGACAAAGATTCTTTCTATATTTTTATTGCAACTACAACATGCCCTATCAATTATTACATTACAAAGATGTCCCTCCAAAGTAAAATAATACATATGAATATGTTCATATTCCTTCATAGTATTTTAGATATTTCGAGTCTTTATCTGCATCCTCAACCTCTACGTCTTCAACGTCATCATTTTCCAATAGTTATCTTAAATTTCCATATTCACCTATAATTTATGAAAATAGTTATTTCTAACGAAAAACTAATGCACCAACTCAATAAATATGTTAACACATCCAACTCCATAATATGTGTCCACTACAATGTACAAGCAACAAGGAAATGACATATTACCATAAATGTTACCCAATAGGAACTCATCTCATCACCAAATAGTTTCCACACAAAATCATAACTTAGACCACCTTTAGTAGTCCTTCACGTGAACAAATTGGATTGGTTCACATCTGACAATGTAATATTAGATTATCAAGCAAAATCCTTGTGGCTTCTTAGTGTAGTTCAATTTATTTTGTTAGGCATTGATGCATCACTATGATATACCTAGAACACCATGGATAATCACTATATTTCCATGAATTGTTGAAACTCCTAAAAGTGTGTAATACACTTATTCTAAATTGAAATCCAAGTCCATATCTAATCGTGTTTTCTATTCATTCAACAATAAGAAAATATTTAGGGTACCTAGAGTTGCGAGGAGATTTACATATATGCTTCCTTTGGAAAATAATTTATTTCCATCCACTCCAAATGTATCCATGCTCCATGCCTATGATCTCCAACATAGATTTGAAGTATGCGTCCTTTACTCCCACATCACTCATTTCAAGATACCTATTTACTAACATCCTTGCTCAATTTTCACTAGGCTGAAATCGCTGCTTTGGTTCATTCAACACTTAACAAAAAATATTTGTTTTTTGTAGTTGAGGCTCATCTTGCCTTGGTGTTTGTATCAATACCCAGTGTAATATTCTCAGGTGTTGGATCTACCATGCTCACTACATCTATGATATCACAAGGCACATATCTAGGCGGTACCTTTGGATATGTATTCCCAGTTGATATAGCATAATCTAGGTTAAAAGACATGTAATCTTCATCATTGAATTGATGTTGTCTTCCATGTTAGAATTTTATTATTGAACATCATGAGGTTGGTAGATCAACCCACATAGATTAGATGCAATCTTAGTCTACATTTCTAGTTTTTATATGCATTAGCAACATGAGGCAATTGGCCTTAATATAATTCGAATTGAGTGCTTGTAAATTCAATTGTTTTTATGAATCAACTCACCATGAGCTCTAAAGGATGATCTTCCTCCCCCATAGATAGATTTGATCTTCCATGTAGGCAATGTTATTTCCCAAGTTGTTTATAAGTGATGAAATTTATAATCCATGGTGTACAATGCATAGGAACTCTAGGAAAGTCACTGGATGTGGCTTCAATAACTTATCCTTTCACTTCATGATGCCTATCCTCCTATGAGTGTAAGGTGATGTCGCTAGTAGCCTTAGTACAAACTATTTTGGAGTTATTAGAGTTTTTTTGAAATAAGTTGTGTCAGGGCATGAAGATTAGTGAAAATATCCTACTAGGGCTATGGAGTCAAGGGAAATCAAGTGGAAAGAAGAGATCAAGAGGAAAATCATCTTACGATTAGTTATCTAGTTCTTGTGGACTATGAGAAGATGTTAGAAACCTATAAGCTAAATCAACCCATTGAATAATTTAGGAAAATAACGAAATGATGGCTACAATAAAAGGAATCCCTCGAAAGGGAAGGCCTTCAACCACAAGATCAACTATGGCATGAAATAAAATCAAAACCTTTGATAAGGATTTTGAGAGTATGGCCTATCAACGATGATTAAAACTTATCCCAAATCAACAAATAAGAGCATGTGAGAATGACATCTAGAGTCCTCTTTCCAAGTGTTAAAGCTTCCCTTCAAATTGATCAACCTTAGTAGCCTTTTGGTAGCCTTCAGTAATCACAAGATGTGTTTAATGATATAGAAAAAATAAAAAATAAAGAATAACTTTTGTGTCAAAAATATTGACCACATAAATAAGCCCTTGACACGAAAATTGCTCCAATAAAAATATTTCCATTATGCTCCAAGGAGAGGAGTGCTCTCATAATACAACCATGATTGAAAATCAGGGAGTGCATCTCTCTATATAAGTGATGCATATCTTCCTTTAAAATAAAATAATTATTATTTATCTAATTCCTTAAATTTAGATTAGTAAATCACAATTCTATCAAAAAAATAAAAGTGGCCTAGCCACTTGTACAATGATAAGATGGTATAAATCCCCACGAAGAGGGGTTGATCCACGAAATAAGAGAAGAAATGGTCCAATTTTTCCCATGTCTAGCCTCCAAATGGTCCAAGGTTGGTGAAATGGTTAATTTTCCTCATGGACCAAGCTACAAATATGGTGAAGTAATTACCAAGTCAGATATACCCAATGTCCATTCTCAAAAGTACAAATTGATCCTCAAATAAAATCCCAACATAGGAACGATTCCATGATAACAACTCCATAAGCCATATAATGGAATAGTCCAACACCCAAAACAAGGTCAAAATATGTCCAACATTCACCTTAATTACTGCAACATCCTCATTTGAATGTAAAATTATCTATAAAAGGATGACACTATGAAAATAGCACCATAAATCATGTAGGATAATGCTCTAATGCCTCTAATAGTGTCATAAAAGAAGTTCCCTACATATATCTTGGGTCAAGGCATTTCCATGAAACATGGGAATGCCTGTCCAAACCATAAACTAGCCTCAAAACGATGTAACAACCATGAGTACAACTGAATAAAATAAGGTGGCCTTCCATTTAAGTTTGTAAGCTTCAAGTAAGGCCTTTCATTCAGCTTCACATCATCATATTAGCATCGAGTAACTTGCCACACCAAATTAGAATTCTTTAATTCACAATAGGAAAAATTCCAAGAGAGAAATTGCAACAACATTTGTTGAATAATGAGGAGACATATATAGTGAGAAAAACACAACAAACAATGTGAACATTGAAGCAATAATTGAAATAAGTCAATGCTTGAGATTCTTTCTTCGTATCTCATTCATTGAACAAGTAATGCATTCATAATATAGGTTTTATATATCTACAAATATGGAAATTGCTACAACTTTCCATAGCTCCAAAGCTCTTTAAAATTTAGGATCTCCATTGAAAGGCTAACAACAAAGTCTTGTGTTGCCCTTTAACCGCTCTTCCCATGGCTAGTTCTAGTGGAGGGAGCATAACTGAATTCCAAAAGAATACAATCATATTGGGCAACCTTCTCCATCAAACCCTCAAGTTTTTCATCAAAACCATAAAGGGGAACCTCAAAATGGTTTGTGCCCAACTCCCCACCTAAGAAACAAATGCTAAGTAGTGTCTTCCTAAAGTAGCAATAGATACAAAATTTGAAGTACAATCCAACCATATTGGGGATATATTCAATGTATACAAGATCTCTCCATCATTTGGGAAATTTATGGTCACTTGGCCCTCAAAGAAAGCACTCCCCCATAGTATCCAACTGAAGTGGAAGCCTTAGGGGCAAACCAAACTAGAACTAGGTGTCAAGGGATCTTTTAATATAATATTTGCAAGCATTGAAGATAGAATGCAAGCTTTGAGAACATTTCATACTCCTTAAACTCCACCAAACTTTTGTCTTTGATTCGAGATGGAGAGATTTGTACTTGATAAAGAAGATTTCATTCTAGCTCTTGTCTGGATTAGAATGTACTCATTGCCATGGGAATTATGGAATGAGGAAAACCTCATTGGCATTGGAAATTTTCTTGGACAATTCCTAAAAGGATCCAAAGATATAAAGAAAACCATACATATCTTCTATGTCTGCATCTTCGTTTATATGAAAATCTTAGAGCCTCTCCTGGAGTCCATTGATATTTATTACCAAGATGAACTCTAGAAATAAACTTTGGATTACAAGCATATATCCCTTTCGATGTCAGAGATGCCATGTGTATGGTCACATCTATAGAAATTTCTTTCCTTTGGCTGTAAATCTTAAAACTCATCCTACACCCACCTTAGATGAGGATGGCTCCACCAAAGTTGGTGGCATACAAAAGGACCCAAAACCCCTCACCCCCTAATTAACCCAATCATGTTGGGAAGTAGCCACCTACAATCAACTGTTTGATCCCCTCTGCACAATGAAAAACCTAGAACCTCCTTCCTCTGTGCCATTGCCCAAAATAGAAATGTTGTACTCCAATCCACCTTTGCATACCCCGTTTGAGCTTCCCCCTTCCACTTTGGCAACACGTCTCTCCCTCCCCGTCTTTGCCTTGTCATCTTGGAGAGTGGTCTAGACCATTCCTAAGATCTCAACGGGTACATGGAGTTGGATACACATGACCTCCAAAAAATCACCAAAACCTGGAAAGCCAAGGACCCCAACGCATTCCTTGAGCATGATGTCAAGATCCTCAGTTGAGCATATTTTAAGTCCCGCTAGTATCCCTCCAAAATGTGTTATAGAAAACCTAATGCTGGAATACCATGAGTCCAATCCTAGTCAATTAAATAAATAACGAAACCCCATCAGGAAGAAAGGAAAAATGGTAGGAAAAGCAACCAACATATCTTGGAAGAACTAGGAGACATGTTGATGTAGCAACATCATAGTCAGAAATTTCATTTTGCCACCTAGACAATTTCCTTTATGTAATTACCAAAGTCATGATAAATAGGAGAATATATGTTTGTTGGGTCACTATGTTGAAGTGTCCCTATAGGACATATGTAAATATTTTCTTCATAATATTGTGTTGACAGTGCTTGACCCGCCAACATTTAGGGAGTCTCTCCAATATGAAGTCCCAATTAGACCTCACACCATTTGGTGTAGCAGCCCCATTTGAAATACGACTTGGATGTTGAAGTAGTGGGTTTTAATGATGTGCCTTAGTTGAAATAACACATAGAATGGTGTATTTATGACCTTGGTGGGAGCAAGTGTGAGATCATGCAGAAGGTCAAGTGGAATGTATGAAAGGTTCTAAGTTCTAACACATGAGGTGAAAATGAGTGAGCCCCTTAAAAGCATGTAATAATACGCAACGTGAAAGGAACAAATGAGCATAAATACATTACGAGTTAGCCTACGAAATAATTCACACGTTAACCATGACGGAAATAAACAACAACACACATTCAACAAGATTCATACTAATGCAAACGAAATAGTTCATAAGCATTAGCGTAAGCGAAATAACATATATTGCAAACATAACAAGAATAGTCCTACTATTTTCACAACATAGGCATGAAAGCATGCCATCTCTGAGCTTTTATTAAAGTGAAAGTTCTAAGCATACGCATACCATTGAAGAGCCACTAGCCCCAATATTGGAACATGATGACAACACCTACTCCTCCAAAGAAAGACACTCCCTGTATGCTACGAAGAAGCCAAGGCTCTCAACAAACTCCCAAGCTCCTGATCCTAAGCCTAAGCCTACCCAAAAGATTGGCTCCCAAAATCCTTTACATGATTTATGAGGGTATCTTTATAACAAAAGGGGTTACTATTCACTTCCCCTTGTGACTCTTGGACTTCCCTCATGACTCCTCAACTTATTTACAAGATGACTCTTTAACTTCTTTACAACATGACTCTTCACATTCCACAATTGACACTTAGAATTCCACATACAAATTAATTACAAAATAATATTACAATATACTCATATCCATATAGGACAAAATTGGGTAAAGCCAACTAGGTAGCCTAATAAGACAAAACAATTAAGCTTGGGTTTGGGGAAACTCCAGTTCAACAACTTCCACTTGATGTTTCTCATTCACGTAATGGTGCCAATCTTTGTACTGTGTGGTGACATCCCCAAATTGTGCGATGGTGTTAGGCTAGAAACAAACTCTAGCCTCCATGGCATCCAAGTAGACAGATTTGGAACTGGGTTGTATTTCCTAATTGAGCAAGAGCAACATCGTATTGATTTGGACAGGGCCACCAATGTACTTCTTTATATTATATCTGTTTAGTTCAAGGTTTTCCTTGATGGCGATCTATCTCAACTACTCCAAGTATTCTTCAATCTCTTGCCTAACCTAATTCTTACGTTTGGTCTTAGTGAGTGAGTCAACTGATGTGATCCCGTGCGATTTCACTAGGAAGTACAAGTTGTTGTATAATCATGCATATGAGGCCTAAGTGTTTGCAATGAATGAGGCAAGCTATTTATTATTATGGATGAGCATATGAACCTTTGCTTTCTCCAACTCTGCCTCTTGCCTTGTCTTCTTTCCCAGTTCAAGCGGTGCCCCTCTGTATTGCATTGACCATTCATGCACGACAACAATAGCTTATTGTGCAACCTCGAGTGTTTTGACATGATCTTTACACTTTTTCTACAACCCATGCAAGTCGACAATTGCCTTATGCATGGTAACAAGCTCCTCATAAAGATTTTGCATGGTCTCTCCCAGTGTCGATACTTCACTGAGTATTCCTACCTTCAGTTCTTCTAGATAGACCTGTGTGGGTGTTGTTTTCCATAATTATGCTCGGCGCTATCAACCTCTTGCCTAGAAGTTTGCACACTCTTTTCCAACTATTTGTTCTTGTCCATCAAATAGTCCATTTTTGGCTTTGCAGGAACTACGAAGGCCAAGTTGGTTGTGACAATGGCACTTGGATTTATTTTGGTGTCTGTCACGATCACCTTTTCTATGATGAATGTAGGAGATGTGAGGTCATTTGAAAAAAATTTCTTCCTTGTTTGTGCAATCTTTTTTCTGAAGCTCATCATAACTCAGATTGAACGTGTCCATAACTGGACCATCATCAAGAGGAATAATTTCCTCTTCCTCATTTGGAGCTTGCTTTGCTGGAGGAGGGGGAGACTGAATGGTGACCTATTGTGTACTTGACATTAGGTCGACACCTTGATTTTGTGGCTCTAGTTCCACCTCCATGTCTTGGATCTTGATCACCTCCTCAATCTTTTGAGTGGTCTCCTTGTCCTGCATCTATTTTACCTCCTCCTCTAGTTGCTGGTTCTGTTCTTCAGCTTGCCTTCGTGCGACTTCTTCTTCTCTTAATCTTCACTTTTCTTCTTCTTCTTACTTCTCCCTTTCTTCCTCCAATCTCTTCTGCTCTCATTCTTCCTTCCACTTTTGTTATGCTCCTTGCATCCTCTATTTCCTCTTCTTTTCTACTACTATGGTCACTTTAAGTATGAATGGACTTGCTTTCATCTTGCAACTTCACTCTCCCCCTGGACTATGCACAATTTTCCTCTTTCCCTTCTCAAGCATTGGGTTGCGCCCTTCTGCTGGTACTGCCTCTGGAGTGACTTCTTTCTACAGAGTAACCTGCAATGTTCGAGCAAAGTTGACTGGCTCGCAAGACTTGGAGGCATTATAACAAATATTCCATGCTTTCTCCTCTAGTTTGTGAAAGGTCCCTCTTAGCCAGTAATAATGAATTCTCGCACAATGATATTTGCAAACATTCCTCGAATCGTATGAGTTGAATTCCAAACAACTAAATGCGAAATTCTCTATTTCCTTACCTTTGGTGTCTACAACTTTGAGATTCTTGACTTCATACTATCTGATATGCATAGGAAGAGCAGGCCAAGGTGTTTTATTCTTCATGTGTAGATCTGCTAACAACTTGTGGAGACATGGTATGCAACTTCTTGCATGACTAATATATCAGTGGCATACCTCGCTAAAATATGTAGAGACTTATGCCTATCGAACAACATGAGGAGAGTGCCATTCGGTGAAGCAAACCAATCTGTTATCTCTAACATTACTTCCATTGCCCCACATGATTTGCAAGGTGGCTCTTCCTCAAAGATTAATTTATACAACATAATGAGGAAGTGGTGAGTTAGCTTTTCCATTACTCCTCTACAACTACACTTCAAAAGCAGTTTGCAATACATGTGCACGACAGGCTCCCTTGGTATCCAAGTCCAATTCAAGCCATGAAATGAATTGTGTGCACAGATTGCATCCAATAGATAGGAAAACATGTAAAATCTAGTTTGCTTGCCCTTGGGGGGACTGACGACATTAGATACATGGATCTCAAGTTGTTGAGCCAACAAGTTTGACCAGTTGAATGATTTTCCTTCATTCACAAACTATTTTAGTAAGGATGCCCACCCTTCAGGGAAGGTCTCAGTGATCTGCTGACCATAGATTCTGCAACATAGAATTATCAAGAGCTCATAGTCCCTCCTGAGAGATTTTGTCTTGTAGGTTTTGGTGGCTGCCTGACAGAACTTTGTGGTCTCTTTCACCCAACTTTTAGCAATATCCTTGGTGCTCAAGTAGTTGGTGGCAGCATAAAAGTAAGAATCCATGAGTGATTATGGCTCCGGAAAATGATACATGAGATGATAATCTGGTTCCAGAAAAGAAACAAGCCTTTGTTTGTTGGCATTGTTCAGAGTCATAATCTTTGGATATATATGAGAAACTATCTAGCTCACAACATCTGCACATGGGAAAGGCAGATACCTGCATGCAACCTTGCGTAACCCTAAATTCTAGACATTGATATACACCTACCGGTCTTCAAGGTATGCTTTGAAGCATTCTTGATGAGAATGCTTCATTCACTTTCTTCCATGTGATATCTGATTCTTTTTCTATGAACAATTGAGTATATGTGTAAACTGGAAAGTTCATTGGCATACTCTCAACTTCCTCTCCAGTGCTCCTTTTTGTGGTGTCCTTTGAAGCATATCTCTTTGGTGCCATGATGTCAGCGACTGGTGAAGGGAAGTGCTCAACAACTACAATACTTATAGGAGGAAAATGCACTCATGGCAAAGACAAATTAGCATCAACAAATTGACTCTCAAAGCAAGATCACAACAACCACTAGTGGACTGTCTAGGAAAATTGCATAATTCTTGAGGTGAAGGAAGGAGACTGGTTGCCTGAACTACACATTATGCAGTCTCAACAACCAGTGTTGCAACTTGAGACTAGAGACTATGCAATGCATAGTTCAGCCTGGGTAGACTAAGGTGAAGACTACACATTGCGCAGTCTTAGTGGCAAAGGGGTGGGCTTAAGCCCTAGAACTACATAATGCACAACTGCACCAACCAAGTACTGTACATTGTGTAGTCTCAGAGGCCAAGCATCAAGCTTGAGCTTGTGACTTGCATCATGCCCAGCTAGACGAGGAAATTGTTGGCCAAGGGAAGGGTAGATTTGAGTGATGGTGCAAGTTAAAGTGTAGATATGACTAAGGATATATTGATCAGTGCAAATCAAGTGCAGAAGACCAACATGCAGAAGAAAAAGCAAACATGCATGGAGAGTCGCTGAAACAATGACAACTGATGGGCAAAAACAAGAAAACTGATGCAACACTTGTAAAATGCGAACAACGGACTGAACTAACACTTGTACAAGCTAATATAAATGAAAATTCCAGCAACCATGAAAAGAAACAAGAAAAACAACACTCACAAAAGCCAAATGACAAAAATCGATAGATAAAACAACAAAAGACAACGAAAGAAAAACTCACTCGGAAAAGCACCGCAAACTCCACCAAAATGCTAGAGCTCCATGATTGAATGTATAAATGAGCTCTAGGGGCATCCATTATATAGATATATACCAATTAGGGTTTATGACGCAAATGCCTGAAATAAAGGGAAAATGAAACTTCGCTGAAAATTCCAAAAATAGTAAGTGTGCCACCTTCGAGAAACTAATTAATGACTCCCTATTTTATAGGGATTCTTTTTCTTTTTTCGGGAACCAAGCATGCACACTGCCAAGAAGGACTGCACAGTTTCCAAGGACTATGCAACTTCTTGACTCAATGCATTGCGTCCTTTCTGAGCTCATGGAAGGCTTGAGTAGTTTCCGGGCTTAAGGCAGGGCTACCATCTAGTACTGTGTCGTTTTGAAGCTCAGGGAAGGCCTTCCATCCTAGATTTTGCAATTCCAATCATCAAGGCTAGCCTGCCTTCCAAGATTGCATAGTTTTTGGAGACAAGCCCAACAATGCTGCAAGCTCAAGTCAAGAGTTAGCTTGTGTTTGAAAGTTATCAAGCCAGGATCAACTCATCACAAGCAGAACATGAAAAGGTATGTCTTGATCATAACATGAATACTTGAAGATAGTAAAAGGTAAGCTCTTGTGGATAAAAGGGAAGGCTCCAAAATCAAAGCATGGGAAAAAATTGGAGGGTGGTTGTAGCAGCTACAACATTGTGGCATTTAAGCTTCTAGAATAGGATAGTGGTAGGATATGCATGGTGTCTGTTAGTTACAACATCAACTAGTATATTGGGGGATATGCTTGGGCTCTTGCACTTGGTCTGAATTAGAAAAAAATTGAGAAAGCGAGGAGACATTCAATATTTTCGGCTCTATGTCTCAGGTGAGTGAGTCTTATAAGACAATTTTGTTCTATGAGATATAGTATAATTAAATCGGTGCTTAACTCTTGGGCCGATGTAATAAGAAAACCACTCCGCCTTCTCTAAAATCAAAAATGAAAAAAATTAAATGGGATTCCACCAGCACATGGACTTTCATGCACATTTCTCAAGAAATTCATCAAGTGGTTTTCGAGGGGGGTGTGACCTTGGTAAGTGGTAACATGAGAGGACCCATGAAACCCATCTTAAGCATCCATGTATGCAGCCAAAACCACTATGGTTTTGCTTTCATCCCTACCCATTCCTTTAAACATCAGCACCAAGGAGCCCCTAAAACATTGTCAGACCAACATCTAGTGGTCTCACTATAATGTTGAATAAAGTGGCTAGACAATAACATGACAATGTCAACATTAAGTGCTAGGTCATGTGGAAAGGAAAGGAGACCAAAGGCTAACGGGGTAAGCACCAAACTTCAAACTAGATAAGAGTTTTTTCTCTACTATGTTAAGTGGAATTTCTTTCCAGTAGGTTAAGCAGTATCAGAGCTGGAGGATTTGTGGAACCAGAAGTAGAGATCCTGGGGCTCAAAGAAATTGGAGAGAGTTAGTAGAACAACTGCAACATACATGCAACCTAGAAGAGAACACTAAGGAATTAATGAATTAGCTAATTAGTTATGGTTGGATTTGAGGGCCATATAAGAAAGGATAGAAGCCATGGAGGCAGCTCAGAAAAGGGAATCATGTGTATGAGATGTTAGTGAGAGTGAAGATACAAGCTATGAAGAGGAGATAGAAGGAGCACCAATAAGAGGACCATCAAAATAACAACTAATAAATCTGGTTACCAAGCTAGGATCTAGGCCAAATATGGAAGTGCCTATGTATTATGGAAACTTTAATGTGGAGGAGCTACTTGATTGGATCAGTACAATAGATAAAAACCTGAATTATGAAGATGCAGAATATGACCAAAAGGTTAAATATGTAGTGCCAAAGTTGAAGGGACATGCAACCTTATTGTTGAATGGAGTACAGGTGGATAGAAGAAGGAGAAGAAAGGCCAGAATTATGAGTTGGGATAGAATGGTGGCCAAGGTTAAGGGGAAATTCATGCCTAAGGATTACTAGTTGAACTTGTTTAGGAAATTGTAAAGTCGAAGGTAGAAAACCATGACAGTGAGAGAGTACACGGAAGAATTCTATAGACTAAATATCATAGTAGGCAACTTAGATGAAGATGTCAAAAATGTGGTCAGATATATAAATGGCCTAAGGCATGATATATAGGATGAGATTGGCCTCTTTCCCCTAAAAACCATGGAAGCTACCTACTAGGTGGCTTTATGAGCAGAGGAGAAATTGGGTAGAAAGAAAAGCCAAAGGAGCAGAGGGAGGAGGCCAACAAAGGGAAAATGATATTCTAACAAAGGAAGATTCCATACTCCAAAGGAAGATGTGGAAAGCTCTAGAATCCAATCACCTAGATTAGACGAATCAAGGGGAAAAAGAGGCAGAGGCAGAGGAAGAGAAGTAAGAGGAAAAGCCACATTTTATGGAATTGTCCTGAAAATGAGACAATAAATAAAAGAGGAACCCACATTATAGAATCCAAAGAAGAGACATCAAATGCAGTGGAAAGAAAGAAACCCCTAAGAGGGGTGAATCCTTGATGTTGAAAAGAGTCTTGATTAAATTGGAGAGGGAGATTCAAGAATAAACATAGAGGATGAACTTATTTAGTTTGGTTTGTAAATGTAAAGGGAAATTCTACAAAATGGTCATTTATAGTGGCATTACCGACAATCGAGTTTCTACATACATGGCAGAGAAGTTGGGATTGTAGAGGATGACACAACCTACTCCTTACAAAGTGTCTTGGCTTAAGAAAGGACACTGAATTCTAGTAAGTGAACAAAGTAAGGTAGAAATTTAAATTAGTAGTTATAAAGATGAAATATTATGTGTTATTATGCTTATGGATGTCTGTCACATTTATTGGGGAGACCATGGTAGTATTATAGGGGATTTTTTCATGACGAAAGAATTGACACTTACATGCTCGAGAAGGATGGTTTCAAGCATGTATTATTGCCACTAAAATATGGAGCTAGAGAAGAAGCAAGTCCAAGTGTGTTGTTGATGAGTGGGAAAGAGTTGCTACAAGAAATCGAGAGAAAAGATGAGGTACAATTTGCTTTGATTAGCAAGCCTAGAGTTGTACTTAGTAATACTAATTTGAATGAATTACCTAATGAAATTCAAGAATTATTGGATGAGGTTGCCCATCAAATTGGCGCGTATCTCTTGGGTTGATGTAATGGGAGAGCCACACTCCCCTCCTCGAAATCAACAATGAAATAAACCAAATGAGATTCCAACAAAGTGGGGTTTTTCGACCATTATTCTCAAGAAAAATTTCAAGTAGTTTTTCAGGGAGAAAATTTTGAAGTAGTTTTTAGGGGAGGGGGAACCCTGGTAAGAGGTATCGAAAGGGGACCCTCGAAACCCATCTTAGCCACCCAGTTACATGGCCAAAACCACCGTGGTTTGGATTTTGCCCCCTCCCCATTAAACTTCGACACCAAGAAGCCCCCAAAACTTTGTCGAGCAGTCATATTTGGTCGCCCTACTGTAATGTTGGATAAAGTGGTCAAACGATAACACGATAATGCTAGAGAAAAGCACTATTTTTGGTGGAAAGGAGCATTAGGGGATTTTTGAGGTATAAAATCGGCCTCCTAAGGAAATTATAAAATAATAATGGAAATGATAAAATAAGATTAGATGACATCATCAAATTTTAGAGGGAAAAAGGAAAAACTATTTTTTGAACTCGTATTTTCAACTTATCTCCCTATGGGTTTACTCAAATTTCAAGCGGAAACACTCGTTGGATGCATAATTTGATTCCTCATCTAATGAGTACCCATGTCGCATACTTTTGATGTACCCTACTACATGAAAACTGAGAAATACATGAAAAGCGTGATTGCAATCACGTTTTTTCATGTATTTTTCATTTTTCATGCAGCAGGGTCCATCGAAAGTATGCAACATGGGTAGTCTTTGGATGATGAATTAAATTTTTCATCCAACAAGTACTCCCACTCAAAGTTTGAGTAAAACCTTAGGGAGATAAGTTGAAAATAAGAGTTGAAAAAGTAGTTTTATTATTTTATTATTTTTTAATCCTTTTACTTTTTTACTCCAAAAATGGTGAATCATTCCCCATGTTTGACATCATCATCTTGAATCATATTGGTTCTTATAAAGTTTATTTTGGTTGTATATTTTTCTTAGGAGGCCCATTTTAGACCTCAAAAGTCCCCTAGTGTGGAGACAACATGTTAGTAGGGTAAGCGTCAAAACTCCAAACTAGATACGAGTTTGTTTTTCGTTGCATTAAGTGGAATTTCCTTTCTTTATATCATATGTTGGTCAACTCAGGGCCACAATAAAAGCAATTACAGAGGTCTTCCCCCAACCTATATTCCCCTAACGTAAAAATTATCTATTGGAATATTAGAGGCCTAAATTGCAAAGGAAAATAGAGGTCCCTTAAAGAAAAAATGGTTTTCTAAAAATCCCACCTTTATGTTGTTATAGGAAACCAAATATTTAGGTGATATCATCAATAATATAACCAACAAATGGGGTAGAAGGTGTAAAGCTATAGCTTTAGATATGCAGGGACAATCGGGTGGACTCACAATTATCTAGAACACATAGGAGTCTCTCATTCTCAACATGCTCACTTCATACCAAATTCTCCTGATCAAATTTTAACTTATCAGCATTGTTGAAACCTGTTGCTTATCAAATGTTTATGCCCCCTTTCCATCAAAGGAAAAACATGTTTTTGCTATTTGCATAAAAATGTCTTCCTTGAACTTTTCCTCTTCTATATGCTTGTCCTCTTCCTCTTCCATGAGTGATTAGAAATTTCTCATAAGAGAAATTCTCAACTTCATGAATTTTTCCTCTAGAAGTAATGTATTTTGATTTAGAAGCTTGATCAAATGATTGTTTAATAGATCTATTGCTCCTTTCCTAATGAAATTAAAGAAATTATATAAGATCATTGATTGCAATTGACATAAATATTTAAACACTTCAATAGCAACAATAATACTATCATTTCGTCGATGGGTTGAGTGCATTATTATGGCACTCCTAAATGTTAAGTCACCACTTCAATTCTCTGCCCTATTTAGATTTTATTCTTAGACATGACCATGATGCATCCTCATCGGTGCTAAACTTACAAAAAAACAATAACACTGCCAATTTTTATATGACAAGTTCAATATTTTTTTATATCTTAAATCTTCACCATACATGAATGATTTCATTTTCTTGTTACAACAAGTTTTTGGAAAACTAGAATAGTGCATTTGTTGGATGAAAAAAAGAACCTTAGTTTTTCAAAATTTTCTTTATTTCTCTCTTTGAACTTGTATTAACACAAGTTTGAACATTTTCTCATTCTTTACAACCATTTCCCACCAATTTCCACAAATTTTGTGAAAAAAATAACGGTTAATTTTAAAGCTCTAAACCATAATTCTCAGCTTTGAGGTTGGGAAATATTAAAACCATTGTTGTTGCTGGCCATTTCATTAAAGTTTTCAACACTCCCTCCAAACCATTCAATATTGTTGTTGTTGTTGTTGTTTATTTCATTAAGCTTTGCAACACTCCTTCAAACCACTATAACATACTCTAATAAAAATATTGAATTATGAGGAGATAAATATAGTTAGAAAAAAACAACAAACAATAGGAACATTGAAGAAAAAAAAATCAAATAACTCAATGTTTAAGATTGTTTCTTCTTCTTATCATGTATTGAATAAGTAACACATTCATATAGAAGCCTTATATTTTGAAAAATATGGAAATTGCTAGAGTTCACATGGCTGATCCAGCTAATCATGTAGCTAAGGCCCTAATTCTAGCAAACCATGTAGCTAAGACTAATTCTCACTAGACCTAAAAGCACTAAAAACGTTTTTACAATGTTGTAACAATTTACCAACCATTACATATTTTTTTGTTGTAAATTAATTCTATTTTACCACAAAACTAGATTACATCAAATAATCAAGTTACCTCAAAGATCATCTACTACATCTCTGAATTCAAAGACCAGAGAGAATCATAGGTTTTTCCTTTTTCAATTTTCTCCTATGGACATCAATATCCTACCAGGAATTGCATATTACTATAATAGAAATTAAGCATTATCTTTAGCAACATTCAAAACAAAACTATCTACAGTATCTACACTCCTATATTATTTTATTTCTATAATTGATTTGTTTCTTATAGACTTTTATTTCCTTTAACACTTTTATTGATTATCATATAGAGAATAAGAATGTAAAAATGATTTTAGTACACACCAAAATTATAATGTGCATTTTATTAACATTAAACAATATTATATATTTATACATTAATTTACTATTTTAACATACTAAAATTTATAGAAAACATATCTTAACAATACACCATACACTAAAATTTATAAAGAAAATATCTTAACAACACACCATACTAGAAACTAAATAACAAAAAACATCTCTGATATCCAATTAATAGAAAATTTACCAACAAATTTTACATAATAATAATCTTTACCTCACAATACAACAATAACCCCAACTTTTTTATATATTAAAAATTACACATTCACATAATTAAAATAAATTAATAATTAAAAAAAAAATAGAATTATTTTTATTTTTATTTTTATTTTTCACATTATTTATTTATACTTAAACCAATGCAATAATAAATACAACCTAAGTATTACTGATGAAAATGAAATCAAGGGTCTCTTCGTTTTCAATACTTTTACGGGCTCGATCTTGGACCTGTGGGTTATGGCCCACGAAGCCTTCCACTAATTGGCCACTAATATCTGGCAAGGATTTGTTTGTAGCCGTTTCTGTTCTTTTGGAAAGTCACGCCTAGTCCAATCCACGCTCCAGCAGTGGTTGATTCCAACAAACCTGTATATACTACATTCTAGCACCGCCAACAACAGCCATTCAACTTCTTTTAGCTAACCTATAACAATGAGGCATCTTACTTCCAACGCCATGCAATGAAGGATTAAAAATACATAGTTTAGATGGCACCAATCGTCTCTGATATATATCAGTGGAATATTTTTGAGAGCCTGTGGCTATATTACTGAAACTCCAACCACAACCACATGCCCTTAGCTTTGCATTCGCGGCAAACCCATGCAGGGAATTAAGGACGTGTCGCACCTCCAAAGTGAGACCTTGCTCAACATTATAACAACCGCAAACAAAACTACCTGAAAATGAGACACTCTAAACGATAGGGACAACACTTTCCAACACTGGTTCTCCACATCATCGGCCCATTGTATTCTCTGTAGCATTGTCCATGGTGAACGCAGCGAAGTTTTAACACAATTTGGAGGCGATTCTCCTCAAGCCCTCCTTCTCTGTAATTGCAAGCAATTCTTCACAAAACTCTACCAAAACCCTACATACTGACATGTCTATTTTGTGGCATTCCTATTTTCTTTTCCCACCTTTCAGGCAGGGTCTCCAGATCTCTGAGCGGGACCCTAATCAATAGAAGTGTTGGTCCATTTACACCCAGAAGGTGACTTCTAGGAACTAGAAGTTAACAAACACCACGCAAAGATTTCCCATGGCCATTCCAGCAACATTAACAGTTCATTACTGACTCGGGATTTAACCTATGGTAGTTTCCTCTGAAACAACATACAAAACTTGATTTAATTTATGACAAACCCGAATTCCTTAACAACATTTCATATATTCATCGATCATTTACTGACCATCACATAAATCACACAGAAATTTCTGAGTAGGCACTTACACACTTGTCCACTTAACCATAGGGAGATGGAGTCACAAAAATCACAAAACTATTACAGATTTCATATGCAGAATCTTTATTATTATTGTCACCTCAACGACCTGACCATACAAGGATGAGTGTGCTCTGCCCTGGCCCTCTCTATCTGTTAGACCTCCCCCTCACTCGATCTATCTCTCCCCTGCTGCCCCTCTCTCACTTTTTTTTTCTAGAAAGAAGTTATACATAAGTAATAGCTAACTACTTCTTTTCGCACATGAAAGAATTAGTTATACAGTTATAACTCAATCTTTATCTTCATTTAACTAAACTAGACCACTTTTAACTACTTTCCCTTATTGAAATTAACAGAAATTTAACAACTAAGTCTTCCTCAAGTCATGCATTAGCCACAACATGTGACCACCCCGTCACATTGCTGGCTAGGTCTAAATGCTCCTGCATCAGACTCTCACGCTTGAAAACATTCATGATCTCCTGATCATGTGCTTTCAGGGAAAAGAGAAAAAAAAAAAAAAATTCCTCCTAGATCCCAGACTTTGTCTTGGAGTTGTCCATATGCTTTGTTCCTCCATTTAGGCTGCATGTCAGCCGCTTCCTGCTTCATCTTCCGTCTCTGGTCTCAATAGTTTGGAGCTGCAAAAACCGTAATAAGTTTGCCATCGTGTTCAATTTCATAATCTTCCTCTTTAACTTCATGAGACCTGACCACCAGCTCAAGATTGTTTTCTTGGAAAGACCTAGTGGTCACATCTTCTCCAAAAGACAAACCAACATCTCGTTTGCTGGGTCCACGCCCTTTATGGGGCTGTGGATCACTCCAAAGTACTTCACACATCAGACCCTCTTTAGGTGGCTCTCGGAATCGGACAATTTCTTTGATATCATCTAGTTTTATACCATCAACACTAAAAAAACTACCATGAACAACAAGAATCTTGTCATTGCAGATAAGAGCCAAAGGCAAGCAGCAAAACACTTCAGTGAAAAGCTCAACTATGCTTCCACTGTACTTGGACTTGACTTCACCCTTAAAACTATAAATCGGGTTCACACTCCTGCTTTCATGATTTCCTCTTGTAAGACAAAGTTCAGTTGGACACATACACTTGAATACAAATAGCATGAGTATGAATTCAACTGAAAATGATCCTCGATCAACAAAATCACCATTAAAAAGATAAGGATTGTCCTCCGAAGGAAGCCTACTAATCTCAAAGATGTAAAAAAGGTCATAACACTGACCATGGGTGTCATCATAAACAGTGAATTGCTTTCCAATCAGAATATCGATGTCAACCAGCGATGGCATCGCCTCCAACAAATCCTTCACTTGTAGTAATATTTGAAATGGACACCTTCTGCGTATACTTTCCCGATTCTTGAAGTCATCCATCACTTTCTTTATAAATTCCAATGTTACATTTTCTCCTTCTATTCTATGATGTTGCTCCACCTTTATTGAATGAAAATCAATGGGTTCAACAACAGAATGATTCACAAGATCATTCACTGCGATGGCCTCAATAAATCTAATTTTTTTTACTGCTATTTCGGTCTCTTCAAGATTTTTGGTGGCACCAGGATCATTTGGACAAATTCCCTTAACCTGCTGAAAATCTTGCAGTACTTGACTGATCACCTTTTCTGATGCTACCAGCCTTTGCCTGCTGGTCTGTGTCAACATCAGTTCCCTTATGTTCTCAATCTTTGTTTCTAGTAGATCCTCTTGCTAGTCTTCTTCATTAATTCTCCCTTCCTGCTTTAGCTGGTTGCTGCTGTCCAGCTGCATCTTCCTCTGTTTCACACATTTAAACTATGTGTCTCCTTTCAACAGTATTTTAACTTGTTGTTCTGGAATTTTTTCTTTCATCAACACTCCAGTGTGTTGATTTAACTCCTTCAAAGAGTTTTCAAGTTTTTCCCCTGGATCATCTATTTTAATAATGCTTCCTTGCCCTAGTTCACAGTTGTGAACTTCCTCCCCTGCTTCTGCTTCTTTTACTGCAAACCTCTTGCAGTCTTCACCAGGTACTAGTGCTTTTAGCCATTTCTCCAGTAACTCTTGCTCCTTCTCCCATACATTAGCTTCTTGTTGAGCACTGCTTTCTTTTTCTCCTTGATCTTGTTGTTGACTTTTTGTCATTGTCAGCTCTTCTTCCTTTTCTTCACCTTTTGCCAGGTGAATTTCTGCTTCATGTCATCTTCCTTGAGGTATGTTTTCCAGGTTGATCAACTCAACATCTCCCATGGTTGACTCAACCATGCCTATCATCATGACAACAGGATGATCTTCTACTATGTTTTCAGAAATCATGGTCTCTTCTTCATGAACTTCTTTGACAATCTTCGTTGGTTGTCCCTTTTCACCTTTATATGTTGCTTTCACTAATATTTTTGAGCTCTCGTCTTCTATGCAGTTTTCTCTTCCAGGACTGTCAACTACATTCCGTGTGGGTGACACTGAATCGCTTGAAAACAATGTTGGGGAGCCATTAGGCAGAGAGGAACAATAGCTAGGACCACATGCTTCCTGCCAAGAAACGTCTCTACCAACTATGGGCAACCCTCTATCATCGTGAAGACAAGATGTCGACAACTTAACCCTTCCTTCAATTGATTTTATGTCCCCGCCTGCCAAATTTTCAAGGGAACCGACTTGATACGCATCCCAAACCACGAGAACAGAATAGGGTTGATCACCATATTTGATGGCATTTCTGCCAAGTTTCTTTCGACCAATAAATAGAAAATTAAATGATGGTTTGTCTTCCTCTGCTTGTTGAACTGATACTTCCATGTCAATTAAACCCTCTTTGACCTCTTATGTGTCTTTCAGGCTACTCCTGGAAAGTTGCACATCCTCTGCAGAATATTTTTTAGATGTTACATCTTGAATTAACGAATTCTTTTCTTTTGATAAAACACTCTTCGTGATGCTTATCTGGACCTCTTGCATACCTAAACTTCCTTCGAGCGATAACATCGTGGCCAAGACTTCTGACAACGGTGTATGCAATGTTGGAAGCTTATGTGGAACATTAACTATTTTATTTGTGTCTTTCCCATAAGGTTGTGTTTCCACGATTCCATCAGTTTTATCTTCTGTCGCTTGTTTCTCTGAATTTCCTTCTAGTATTCCTGTCAACATTTCAGTATGCTGATGCAAGTTCTCTTATGAAATTTTGAGACCTTCATACGATCTCACCTCTTCCTCGTCATCATCCAGAGATATCCCTCCTCTGGCTTGCGGATAACTTCATCTGCTTCTCCTGCTTCTTCAAGCATTTTCCTCTGAACAAATTTGCCTACGGCATCTTCCATTCTTATCCTTGACTCAAAGAATTTGAGTTTCTTTGTCCATAAGGCAATCTCCTTTTGCTTCCACCTCATCTGTAATGAGTGCCAAATCACCTTCTTTCCTTTTAATGGAAAGGTCCATCCTCTTTTCTGGTCTTCTAGTTCTTGTAGCAGCTCTGTCAATATCTCCAATCTTGCTTTCATGTCAACAAGTTGCTTGTCAAGCTCCTCTTGACTCATCCTCTTCATGCAATTTGTCTTGGCATTCTTTCCTCCATATTGGCTTTCTTCAAAACCTCTGCAATGATCTTCCATCATCTTTGTCTTCATCCTCTCTTCTTGAGCTCCTCTCTCTACTGCAATAAGCCTCCGCAATAGCAAGTCCTCCTCACTGCAATCTTACCTCACTAAGCTCCCCACGCTCAGTGTTTTGGTAAGCATGGTCCTCCATTTGGAACCTTCTCTTCCGTAACATCATGTTGCTCTGCCTAGGCTTCTGCAAGCTCTCACTCTCCCTTGAGAACACTTTAGAGTGCTTTCTTTGATCTGCTTTTCCCTTTGCCTGCTAGTGAAAACCTTCAATCACAATTTACAACTCAATTAAAAAAAAATCATAAATAAATTATATCATATATATATATATATATACATATATATATATATATTTCTTTATGATTCCTGTAGGATCAAGTCCATCTGCATTTTGCATGCACTGTCTCACATTATTTGCTTTCCACAAATTCTTTCTTTGAGAGTAAAACTCTTCTCCTCTCTGTTCTGCTGTGTCTTCGGATTTTAAAATCTCCCTTGAGAATTCTCAAATCTCTCTGCTATCTTGCATTCTGTTATCTTTGACCTTTTTTGTCCTTGGCCATTTGCCCTTTGCAACTTTTCCTTTGCTATCTTACCTCTTTACTACTGCCAGCGTTTGTCTTCTTCCAAGACCTGCTTCCTCCCTGTGCAACCTTGAGACCTTTGCACACAAAACACGTTTGTTTAGTCTTTTTATCCTGCCAGTCTTTCTTATTACCAGCTCTGTCACCTTGGCTGCTCACACTCTTCTTTCTCAACATGCAAAAACTCCTTTCCGTAGGAAATCATTTCCTGCTCTGATACTACTTGATGAAAAAGAAATCAGGGGTCTCTTCATTTTCAATACTTTTACGGGCTCGATCTTGGACCTGTGGGTTATGGCCCACGAAGCCTTCCACTCAGTGGCCACTAATATCTGGCAAGGATTTGTTTGTAGCCATTTCTGTTCTTTTGGAAAGCCACGCCTAGTCCAATCCATGCTCCAGCAGTGGTTGATTCCAACAAACCCGTATATACTACATTCCAGCGTCGCCAACAAAAACCATTTGACTTCTTCCAGCTAACCTATAACAATGAAGCATCTTACTTCCAATGCCATGTAATGAAGGATTAAAAATACATAGTTTATATGACACCAATCGTCTCTGATATATATCAGTGGAATATTTTTGAGAGCCTGTGGATATATTACTAAAACTCCAACCACAACCACATGCCCTTAGCTTTGCATTCGCGGCAAACCCATGCAACGAATTAAGGATGTGTTGCACCTCCAAAGCGAGACCTTGCTCAACATTATGACAACTGCAAACAAAAATACCTGAAAATGAGACACTCTAAACGATAGGGACAACACTTTTCAACACTGGTTCTCCACATCATCGGCCGATTGTACTCTCTGTAGCGCTGTCCATGGTGAACGCAGTGAAGTTTTAACACAATTTGGAGGCGATTCTTCTCAAGCCCTCCTTCTCTGTAATTGCAAGCAATTCTTCACAAAGCTCTATTGAAACCCTGCATATTGACATGCCTATTCTGTGGCATTCCTATTTTCTTTTGCCACCTTTCAGACAGGGTCTCCGGATCTCTAAGCGGGACCCTAATCAACAGAAGTGCTGCCCATTTACGCCCAGAAGGTGACTTCCGGGAACTCAAAGTTAACAAACACCACGTAGAGATTTCCCATGGCAATTCCAGCAACATTAACAGTTCATTACTGACTCAAGATTTAACCTATGGCAGTTTCCTCTCAAACAACATACAAAACTTGATTCTGGATTTAATTTATGGCAGACTCGAATTCCTTAACAACATTTCATATATTCATCGATCATTTACTGACCATCACATAAATCACACAGAAATTTCTGAGCAGGCACTTACACACTTGTCCAATTAACCACGGGGAGATGGAGTCACAAAAATCACAAAACTATTAGAGATTTCATATGCAGAATCTTTATTATTACTATCACCTCAATGGCCTGACCATACAAGGATGAGTGTGCTCTGCCCTGGCCCTCTTTATTTGTCAGACCTCCCGCTCACTCGATCTATCTCGCCCCTTCTACCCGTCTCTCACCTTTTTTTTCCAGAAAGAAGTTATACATAAGTCATAGCTAACTACTTCTTTCCGCACATGAAAGAATTAGTTATACAGTTATAACTCAATCTTTATCTTCATTTAACTAAACTAGACCACTTTTAACTACTTTCCCTTATTGAAATTAACACAAATTTAACAACTAAGTCTTCCTCAAGTCGTGCATTAGCCACAACATGTGACCACTGGTCACATTGATGGCTAGGTCTAGATGCTTGTGCATCAATTACACATTAATCTATAAAACACCCCTCACCTAAGAGCAATACATCATTTCATTGACATTACTTGTTTATATGCAAACTTTCCAACCTCGCCATGGACCTAAAAATTCTGATGGGAATAGTTACTTCATTTCATTGATATTACTTGTTTTTGTCAAAATTAGGTGTGGTGGGCGGGCAGCTCCCACATATCTTGTTTTGACAGCGTATGTATCAGCCATGAGTAACAACTCTATAACTATAATATCAATGGTTGTAAATCTAAGTAAAAGCTGTCAAAATTCATAATTTTAAGTGTTCTAAATGTTTTTGATGGTGCTGAATCTATTTCTACTATAAAAACATGATTCAAACACTACATCTACAAGATTTTAAAAAAAAATTACCCAAATATATTTAACATACACTATGAGAAATATTAATACATTTCCCACTTATTATTAAGAAATGCTAAAATTGAACTGATTAAATCAATTCATGTAAACACATTAATAGTATCAATGTGGCAGTTTGATAATCCAAATCCTTTAGGAAACATTAAGTGTCTTCGCTTTGCATCCATGCAACCGTAGAATCATGCAGCAAACAGTAGGTGTCTTGGATACAGAGAAACGATAGACGCTTATGAGTGTGAGTATGAGCCAATATTAATAGAATATTTGGCTAAATCCCAGAACACGAGACTAGCAAGGACAATATTTTTCAAAACTAAAACATCATATTTTCCGTACTCTTCTTTCTTATCACTGTCATTGAACAACACTCCGACTCTTTTGTTGTGCCCTAATTATCATAGTGTTTACTGAGTAGTAGGTTATTTGTTTGATTTTTTAAAGTGTTTTTACTACATATTTTAGTTAAAATTCTTTAAAAATTTTTATAGATGGGTTGGAATTGTGAACTCTCTGTGATCTAAAATTTATAAAGATTTTCTAAACGGTTGAATTTGGAAAATTTCATTTAAATAACAAAAATCAAAATTCACTAATGATATTGTTATATTCATTTCAAATGCGGGTTATTTTTACTGTATTTCACTTCTGGGTACCATGATCGACATGACAACTGAAACACAATTGTGGATTTTGGATATTTTCCTTTTCATTGCTTCTGTGAGGAAAGGAATGCTGGAAAAGTCTGAGAAGGTAAGGAAAGTTGGAGATACCTGCGCATTTGAACCTGTGAATGAATGCTCAATATTTGGGCTTTCTCAGAAAAATATGTAAATGAATAAAGCCAATAAGAATTGGACTGATAATAAACCATGAAACCGTTCAGTAAACGTTTGCTAATAAATCATCTGAGGATAGGCAATCTTACTAACTTGATGCACAATGTCTGTAGCTGCACAATGTAGGGTTGCTGTCTGTAATTTACTGGTCGGTCGGTACAGTCTTCTCTTTAATTTTCACGAGACACCCTGTCAATTTCATCTTTTTTTGTCTCAAGTCACGTGGGAAGTTATTGGGTATGTGGAGCAGACTTTTGTTTCTTGGGCAGAGCCTTAAACCCGATGAGAGTATCATATATTTTTAGCTCAGAATAGATATTGCTTTTCACATGGGTGGTTTATGGTACTGTGACCATTTTGTATTACTATGTTAAGTAAACTCTAGACACTTCTCGCAAACCCCTTGATGGCGTTCAAGGTTGATCCGTAATCTAAGGATGTGACCTTTTGGGAATCAGGTAATTATGATGTTATTTCAATGTTATGTCTATTTAAAATTGTGTAAATTAGGTGATTAGGATAGTATTTCAATGTTATGTCAATGTACAAGTTAAAATTTTATTAATATAAATAATTTATTTTTTTCCTGTGGGAAAAAAATGGTTTATTAGGAAAGTAATGTTTTTTTCAATATAAATTATCATGTAGATTTGTTTTGAAATCTTTGAAATCTATGTTATAGTTTTAGAATTTTAGATGTTTAAGGGTTTTTGAAGGTGTTAAATTTATTTCCACTATTTTAAAATATTTAGTTTCAATTTTGTTTAGAAAACTAAAACAGTTAGATTCTCATTATAAATCACCATTTTTGTTTAGAAAACTAAAATAGCTAGATCCTCATTATAAATCACCATCCTAATAAAATGGTCACCTATTCAAACAAGTCCTAATGGTTGGTATGTGTTTCCTCCTAAAAAGAGAGGGGGTAGAGTATGTAATGGTGAAGAGCATGTGTTTCCTCCTAAGAAGTCACAAGCTCAAAACTAGAGAGGGGTAGTGGTTATGGTTAAGAGCATGTGTTTCCTCCTAAGAGGTGGTTCAAAACGAGAGGGGGTAGAGTATGTATGTCATTCTAATGGTTAAGAGCATGTGTTTCATCCTAAGTGATGTTTCAAAACCAAAGGGGGGTAGAGTATATAATGGTTAAGAGCATGTGATTCCTCCTAAGAGGTCACGGGTTCAAAACCAAAGAGGGGTAGTGGTTATGGTTAAGAACATGTGTTTCCTCCTAAGAGGTGGTTCAAAACCAGGGGGGTAGTGGTTACGGTTAAGAGCATGTGTTTCCTCCTAAGAGGTGGTTCAAAACGAGTGGGGGTAGAGTATGTAATGGTTAAGATCATGCATTTCCTCCTAAGAGGTCACATGTTCAAAACCAGACGGGGTTAGAGTATGTAATGGTTAAGAGCATGCATTTCCTCCTAAGAGGTCACATGTTCAAAACCAGAGGGGGTTAGACTATGTAATGCTTAAGAGAATGTGTTTCCTCCTAAGAGGTCACAAGTTCAAAACCAGAGGGGCGTAGTGGTTGAAAACGAGAGGGGTGTAGAGTATGTAATGCTTAAAAGAATGTGTTTCCTCCTAAGAGGTCACCGGTTCAAAACCAAAGGGGGGTAGAGTATGTAATGGTTAAGAGCATGCGTTTCCTCCTAAGAGGTCACATGTTCAAAACTAGATAGGGCTAGTTGTTGAAAACTAGAGGGGGTAGAGTATGTAATGATTAAGAGCACACATTTTCCTCCTAAGAGGTCATAGGTTCAAAACTAGAGGGGGGTAGAGTATGTAATTGTTAGGATCATGTGTTTCCTCCTAAGAGGTCCCAGGTTCAAAACGAGAGCGGGGTAGAGTATGTAATGGTGAAGAGCATGTGTTTCCTCCTAAGAGGTCACAGGTTCAAAATCAGAGCGGGGTAGGGTATGTAATCGTTAAGAGAATGTGTTTCCTCCCAAGAGGTCATAGGTTCAAAACCAGAGGGGGGTAGAGTATGTAATGGTTAAGAGAGTATGTTTTGTCCTAAGAGGTCACAGGTTCAAAATGGTTAAGAGCATGTGTTTGCTACTAAAAGGTCACAGGTTCAAAATGGTTAAGAGCATGCATTTCCTCCTAAGAGGTCACATGTTCAAAACTAGATGGGGGTAGAGTATGTAATGGTTAAGAGCATGCCTTTCCTCCTAAAAGGTCACAGGTTCAAAACGAGAAGAAGGTAGAGTATGTAATGGCTAAGAGCATGTGTTTCCTCCTAAGAGGTCATAAGTTCGAAACTAAAGGGCTGTAGTGGTTGAAAACCAGAGGGGGGTAGAGTATGCAATGGTTAAGAGCATGCGTTTCCTCCTAAGAGGTCACAGGTTCAAAACCAAAGGGGGGTAGAGTATGTAATGGTGAAGAGCATGCGTTTCCTCCTAAGAGGTTACATGTTCAAAACGAGAGGGGGGTAGAGTATGTAATGGTTAAGAGCACATGTTTCCTCGTAAGAGGTCACATGTTCAAAACTAGAGGGGGATAGAGTATGCAATGGTTAAGAGCATGTTTTTCCTCGTAAGAGGTCACAGGTTGAAAACGAGAGGGGGGTAGAGTATGTAATGGTTAAGAGCATGGGTTTGGGTTTCCTCCTAACAGGTCACATGTTCAAAACTAGAGGGGAGTAGAGTTTGTATGCCTCTGTAGACTGAGCAGTTAAGATGTCACAGGTTCAAAACCAATGTCACAGGTTCAAAACTAGAGGGGTACAGTGTACATACCTTAGTAAACTTAGCAGTCAAATCCTAGAGGTGAGTCTCTTGTCCCACAAACAAAAAAATCTTATACACCATTATGACCTTAAAATTATA
>APFE030149098.1:72687-86575 GCA_000404065.3 Pinus taeda
AAATTTATCTCTTTAAATTTTTTATCTATAACATTGAAATTTGAATAAATTTATAATTAATATAATTCCACACAATGAAAAAACACATTATATTAGATCATTAACTCTAATATAAACTATAAACAAATTTACTAAAATATATCATTTATTTATTCTTAATCTTAATTATATCAGAAAATTTAATAGGTTTAAACATATACATCATCAAATCTGATATAGACTTTTAACAAATGTAATAAAATATACCTTTTATTTATTCTTAATCTTAATTATATCAGAAAATTTAATAAGTTTAAACATATACATCATCAACTCTGATATAGACTTTTAACAAATGTAATAAAATATACCTTTTATTTATTCTTAATCTTAATTATATCAGAAAATTTAATAGGTTTAAACCTATTATAATATCCTGATGACTAATTTATAATTATTTCTGACATTCACCGAACCTTTCACAAAACCTAATTTCCTAACTTAATTTTAGTTTACCCCACAAAAGTAACAATAACTTCAAACAACTAACTATAACTCCAAACAACTGTCGGGATTTTGATTCTGCGAACATCTTGAGAGCCGATGTCCGCGTGGATTAAAATTGGAATAGGTTGCATTTCGTTTATTTTCAATATGATCTCATTTTTTTTTCATTATGAAAAAAGCAATATATATATTCAAGTATATTCAGTACATAATGTATTTGATGATGTCAGAATTGCCATCATATATTTTCTGATGCTGTCATATTAAGTCTATTTCTGTCTGGCCATATAAAAATATACAGTCCAGATGTATGACTATTTACTTAGTAGTATTAATATAAGAAAACAGTTGCAATCATATAGCCATATTGATCTAATTAGTCAAATCAGCAAGGTATCTACTATGTGGAAGTATGCTATGCACAAAATAAGATAAGATATAAAAAGTGTCAGACAGGAAAAATTTCTGAAAACCATAAAAAAAAAACAACATGCATACTCCATAAATAATTGATGCTATCCAGGTAATGGAAGCACCCTGACTTCTAAGATGTTATCTCCCAGTTTGATTTCTATGTGCATTCTATCCAAAACATTTTGTAGCTTCCTCTTTTTGGAGATTCTATCAGCATTTTGATTGAAGTCCCTTCCAATATCCATAATTATTGAGTTTCTAAAAGAGGCCCAAAGATTCTAGATTTGACTGAGCCAACCATGGAGCATTGATTGGCTAACTTTTGCCCAACCCATACTATTGTCAATAATAATACTTAGTTCCCAAATATGTGAATAGAAGGGATGTTAAGATACCTAGAGAACTAGAGAAGGCCCCACAGTGTTATAGCTTTAGCCCTCATATTTGTGCCTTTTCCAGCTCCCTAGTGAACCCAAAATTCTTGCTCCTCTGATATAGCAATCCCATCTTTTCCTTTGTGCTACCCATCAAAAAAGCCAGCTTTCTACTCCATCCTAGGGCCAGTCTGTTTGTAAATGATCTTCTTAAACAGTGTGTCTTGTTGTTTTCCAATGGAATACCATCCAATAATGGGATCCAACACCTGCAAAACACTATCTCTGTACTTTTCAAAAATGATTATATTTGGAATACCATCCAATAATGGGATTCAACACCTGCAAAACATTATCTCTGTACTTTTAAAAAATGATTATATTTGGAATAGGTTATCTTTATATCAATTTAGTTTATTTCCAATATCAAGATATTTTATTTTCAATTTATTAATTTTTTTAAGTATTTTATTTTTAATATAGTTTAGAAATATTAGATTTAAAAAAAATAATAGAGAATATATTTTTAAATATATAAATAGATTTAGGGTTAATTTTTTTTTTGAGATTTTAGTAGGAGTTGAATTTAAGCATTGGAGGAGCATATTGTATTTCTGGCTGTGGCAGGTTGAAATTTTTAGAGATCTGTTTTATTTAGTGAAAATTGTGAAAAAAATAATAAATGAGTTCTACTGAATAGTATCATAGAAATTTAGGTGAAAAAGAAAACCTAAAATTCTAATTATATAAAAGATATAATCAAAATTTCCCAAAATTTATCATTCGGAATAAATCTTTATCAATATTGTGACTAAATTTAGGTAGAAATATGTATTAATAACAATATTTTACTTTATGGCTTACTGATTTCAATAGAAAGGGTTGTCATATTGATGCTGTTACCCGGAATTGCAGGTAGCAAAAGCCTGAAATCGATTACTAATTGGACTGAAAAATGGAATGATGCGATTTTGGTCTGTTTAGTACATACAAGAGCAAGGCTACAGGAACAGGTGTTTTGCTACAAGTCCTTGGGCAAAAAATACTGAGAATGTCCCCAGGAAGTTGAGATGATGCAACTCCTTTTCGCCTATCGTAGTGTTGTGCTTGTCACATTGCGCGCTGTCTATGAAAATGCAGATTGTAAGCATTTGACGATGAAACCATGTCTTGAGAGTAGTTGATCATGAGATGTTCAAAGCATGGACGCTCCCTCCTTGAACATTAGAGTGCAAAATTGATCAAAGATTGGACACCTGATGCTACCTCATTTTTGCTTGTACAAGTGGATCTCAAATGACATTTCTCTATATAGCTGGATTGTAATCTACAACTAATAATATATTGCAAAATCTACAACTAATAATATATTGCAAAAGCTCCTTGCAATGTAATATGCAAGTTGCTAGATAGATAAAGTACTAGGTTTTTTTTAATGTTGCCATTTTAATTTTAGATGTGATTGTTAATTTTTGTTTTTTTAAGAAGAAAAAAAGCATAATATTTTATATTGAGTCAATATAAATAACAGACGTATATATAGTTGATATAAAGATCAAGAGCCAGAGTCACATATGATCTTATACCCGATTAGGAAACAACATAGTTGTTCAGAAAACTAGCATATAGTGACAATGTATATATCATAAATCATATATGGAGAGATACAAAAAGCCAACATGTTCAGGAATAATTACAAAATCATGTAAGTAGATCAAAGAGAACAGATAAATTCAAATATTATATTCCGATTATGCATAGACTCATTTCGTGCACTCCACTCATGACAGTGATCAACATCAGGCGAGAGCACAATTGTGGAATCTAAATATCTCCGTTTGCCATTCCTGTGTGTAACGTATGCGTTCTTATTGCAGTTCATATCGTTTCAGGTTGTCATTTCTGCCTTTCACTCTCTACTTACTTAGGCCATGATATAACATTTCTTTCAAGTTTTTAGCGATAGATTTTTGGTTGGTTTGGTTAAAAGATTAGGAAAATTGTAATTTTTAAATTGGTAAATCTTTTATAAATGGAGTAATTATAGTATCACATACTTCAAGATGTCTCATTGTTTTAGTAAGTCTTTTCATAGTAATTGAAACACTATATATAACCAAAAAACTCAGGGCATTTCATTATTAAATTCAAACACTTTACTATATATATATAACCAAATTACACAAGCTATATATATAAAAAACAGAAACTCTAAATTAAGTTATAGAAGAGAGTTCTATGAAAATAAAATATTGTTACTAAAAATATGAATATAAGAGGGATTTATTTATTTATTTATTTATTTCTTATTGTTAATTAGCTATTTTTCTATAGACAATAGTTCAAGCATATAAAAAGTATCAAATAACAATATTATAATAGTTGCAAAAAATATATATAAGAGAGAAACATAGAACTTTTTTCTTATTGTTAATTAGTTATTTTCATTAAATAATAATTGAAGTATATAAAACATATCAAATAATACTATTAATATCATGACCTTCGAAAAAAGGGAAACAAGACCAACAATATTGAGGGTCATATAATGTTCTTATGTCTATCAAAATTAACCAAAAGTGTAACATTACCTCCCACCTGCTTGTACCGCCATACGCTTTGAGAGGTGTTACCTGATAATTTGACCCAACCTCCAAGGTTGGTCAGATCACAAAATCCCTCATTTTTTGAAATTTGCATAATTAAATTCTAATACCACCATCATATCCAACTCGTCAAGAGCTTTCTAGGGATAAAATAGTTTCACTCAATCAGACTATTGGATTGAAAGTTATGTCCCTTTGAAGTTGCCCAATCAGATAAGGTTACATCAACATTTTGGTGCCATTTGGTGCCATGTGGCATCCACGTGGCACCCATGTGTGAAATTCCATGTCAAAATAAACAATTTGACATCTCTCATGTCCCCTACGTGCCATCCACATAACCATTATCAGGTCTCCATGACACTTGCCACGTCAACCCAGGCTTGTGGGTACCACCAAGCCCTACTCAATGAGTTATGCAACAGTTCCATGTTACCCTCAGTTTTAGGTTCCTAGAAACCAAAGCGGTTTGTCATGGGTGATTTCCCATTTTAGACATGCCTCCCCCATCCCCATTAACTCACCATAGACTAGGGTGGCCATGGGGTGAATAAGGGTCACTGATCAAACCCATAACCCAATCACGTCACCATGTAAATGTTGCCCTTTTAATGTGGGACCCATGGAAGGCATCTCCACATTGGTCCCACCCGCCACCGCCCCCCCCCACACTATTAACTCATAGCACACCAGGGGACATCAAAATGAATGTGCGTCATTGATCTAGCCATCCTACAATCAAGCGATTGAAAGGATATCACTTGATAACAAGGGTGACTTCCTTAGTTCACGAACCTCACAAAGGAGAAATTTTTCTAACAATTGTTGTCACCACTCTAGGTCATCAATGTTCAATTGCATGGCATCCACGTGTGGTTCATGTGGTACTGCCACATCAATGTAATATAAGTACATTACTTCATTGGGAATCTATGTGGCCTCCACGTGGTCCCTGTCAAGCCTAGATGGTTTTGCCACATCAACAAAGGGTGTAGGCCCCACTTGGCCCTCCCCCATTATGTTTTCCAATAGCTCCATGTTATATCTAGTTCCTAATCAATCTAGAAGTTGCAACATCATTCCATGTTATACACACCTACTCCTTTAGATCTTCGGATCTATGCTTGCATAACATATATAGCATGGGAACCATCAGATGACATTTCACTCTTCACCTTGTATATGAGCTATGGCATATCCAGGGGTCTGAAGATGTGACCACCCTCGCCACACCTAGAGTTTTAGATTAAATACAATACAAAGCGTTGTAGGTCCCATGCGATGTGGTTTCCACATAATAAGGAAAAAGAGGATTACCTAGGCTTAAGGATATCTAGACTTCCTAAGGGTTGGACAACCTTTGCCACCCCAAGATGTCTTAACACCTAGATTTAACACAAAATATGGCCCAACAAATTTCAGACCACTTGCGAGGGATTATTGTCTTGACTGCTAGGATAAATAGATGAAATTTGTTCTTGGAAGAGGAATCTGACCCTAGATGATATTTGGGCCTTTGCGCATGTGAACTACCAATGCTAGGCCCTACCCTAGATATTTGGTTACAAACAACACTTGGGAGATGAAGAAGTAGCCAATCTAGATAGAAAGCACATTAATAGGGCCATTTGGCCCCAGATAAACTCCAGATTTCTACTAAGAATTGTAGATAAGGAAACTTGAGGGAAATTACCGAAATTTCTTGATAAATAAATCCTTCTGCCAAAATAACCATTTTTTGAGACATGAGTCAAATCTTAAGAAGCAGACCTTCAAAGACACTAGACTATGTCCAGAAGAGCTCGAAGGTACCAACACTTCTTATCTTCTATAGATACTAAGCAAAAGAGAGAAAATGACTCCAAAGGCCATATTACACTTTAAAGCTACATACTGTGGTCTATTTAATGAATGTCAAGACATCATAACAATGTACAAGCATGCATAAACCACATCATCATTGCATCACTCCTAAACGGAATAATCATCAACACTAGTTGAATCCTCATTCAACAAACAACACATAAATTACCTTCTTAACATGTGATATATTCTACAATCTTAAGTATCATAATGAGCCATTCAATGCATAAACATTAGCAAATAACAAAAAACCCTTGTAATAACAAATTAAATGGAAGAGCTCATACAACCAGTGATATTCATATAAGTAACCATGTAACTCATGAAGATAATAACCAACACGTAGTGCAAGAAGTTCAACATAATCATAAGGCATATAAGGAAACTAATTATCACCATAGATATACTAGATAGTTGGTTGACCATGATTGGATAGTGAATCAAACATTCTTCCATTAACGATATAGGATTAATCATGAATCTTAAGCACAATAAGAATTACCATAGCCTGTCGTCCAACATGCATAACTGACTGTACTTATCTATATGTGTTAATTTGAACGAAAATTGAAGGAGGGACTTCAACTCTCCACCCAACCATAGGCCAACTACATTGAAATATTTCATGCTACTAACCACTGTATAGCTGGATCCAAAGTCTAATGGAATGCTTTTCTCAAGGGAATCACACAAATGATGGGTCATTCAATTATGAGGTAGAGTCCATTATCCAAGATCCTTATATGCTACCCTCTGGTAGTCATGGGGGCTTCACTCAATGAACCTATAACATAGCATGTGCATTCATGCCATACTAAATAATACCATTAATTTGACTACATATTGGAAAATACTCTAAAATTCACATTATCTAACCCCCTACTAATATGAACCTAATAAACCTTCCGAGTTTAAAAAAACCCCTACTTTCACTAGATATTTTAGGTTTCCAATTTTCCATTGGCATTTTTTATACCCCTTTATATTTCTTCATTAACTTTGAGCTCCATTTTTTATATCTTCCAATATTAAAACCCTTTAACCCCTATTATATGTTCAATATACTGTGTCATTTTTTCCTCAATATATATCCCCCAATATGAACCCACGTGGTATGGTATTTGTCCCCCATTGAAGCCCCTATGCTGGTAGTAAGTGCCAAAATGATTTCCTCTTTCCTCTGCTTTCAATCACAAGTCTCCACCCAAGGTCTAGCCCAATTCAATAGTTTGGCTCCAAGAGCTCCTTGATCATTCTCTTCGCAACTTTTACCAGCTCTCTCCCCTAGTTCTCGATGAATTCTCTCATTCTCTGTAGGATACCTGAGAGAGAGTCTATGTTCCGTTCTTCAACTCAAAATTCCTTCTTCTTTGTTATTGTATCGATGCCCTTCTTCTTCTCTCTCCTTTATTCCATGCTATATTTTTTTGCATGTTGTCAATTCCCTTCTACGTAATCATGTCCTTTCATCTGTCAAGTGGTAGTTCAATCTATTATTCCACCTACTCCATCGTCAAGTGAGGACATTGTCTTCACTTCTCCACTCTCTTTTTAGGTTATCGTTCCCTTTGTCTCAATCCACGAGGAGTAACAAGGATGGTTCCCTCCATACATCTTGCTTACTCCAATATATTTAATGCCATCTAGTGCAGGTTGGTGGTGGGTGAGGGAAACGTTAGAGAGTTAAAGTGTTGTTAATATTAGTCTACCTGCCAACCACATCACCAAAAATCAATAGGCACGCAATGGTGTAACCACAAGTAACCAATAGGTATGTAATAAGAAACCCCCTCAAAACATTGGATCGATGTGTCCCTCTATTTAGGCTGGCCAATTACAATTCACATTTAATTTATTTTTATGTTTACAACGCATTGTCTCATCCAACCATGACATCCATTGCTAACATTATATTGTCACAATTTTAACATTACAAAAATAGGGTCAAGGTAGGGGATGTTACAAAAATAAACTTATGTCCTATGTATCACTATGACAAGAAAAATGTATGGAAAAGTTATCAAGAGACTTGCATACAATCAGACGGATGTAGCTCAAAAACCACAACTGTGAAACTTATGAGAAAGTTAAATAAATTCTAGTAAACATAAACATGAAATAATAAAAGATCTAGGAATGCATCATTCCTCAAAGAAAGTTGCTGAGGTAGGATTGTGAGTGCTTGGATCTATTAGAGAGTGCCTCCCACAATGAAGATGCCTCTTAGTGTGAGTTACTCAAGCATCTGAGCTTACTAAACAAGAGCATCGTGGAAATTTTAAGGATGGAAATGTATCTTAAAGATTAGAAATCTTGACAAATATTACTAATCCATAATATGAAAACTATAAAATGTATGGTGATATTTCAGTAAAAATATTCAAACTTCTCATTATTTTATATAGTCTCTATAAAATTTAGGCAATTTTTAAGGTAAAACAATTTTTGCTTATAAAATTTGGGCGAATAATTTTTAAGGAAAAATGGGAATTGTCAAATATTTTTTTTGGAAAAAGCATGGAAAATTAGCCCATCTGCAAATATTAGCCCCTAAAGTTTTCCATGAAGAGCACTTGTGTTTTTAAATCCATTGGATGTCATTGAGGTAGGATATGATTTCATTGTGATCCACTTATTTTTATTTGATGAAACGACCCAACAACATTTTCATTTATGAATTTATGGCGATTGAGTGAAAATATTGCTTCTTGCAACTTCTAGTATGGCCAAGACTTGAGGCCTAGTAAGAAATGTTTCCTTGAATTTCTAAATCAAAATGAGAATTATGATAGTTTCTAGTGATACTTCACTTTGGCCAATTTCATGTTGGATTTTAGAAGAGGTGACTCAGAGGTATATTTTCACTACATGATAGGCTTGGGTCTAAGATCTAGGTTTGCAGATCGAACCTCAACCACTAAAATGGTGCCTCGAGTGCATTTTCTACCTTGGCATGGTGCTAAGTTACAATAGGAACCTAACAAGAGAAGATTCAGGAAATGGGTGCAAGTCAGGGGAATGAAATATAGGAGGAGGCCAACATAGAGTGAGAAAAATATAAATCTTCTAGGCTAGAAAGGACCAAGATGGTGCAATCCACGTGAGTTACAGACATAAATGAGGGGCTGCATTAGGTATTGAGGGGGCTTCCTAATTTTGAAGAGAAACTAGAAGAGAAATTTCTAGGGGATCATAGGTAGGCGTCTCTACCCCAATGGGTAACCATATTCCCGGATCAAAACATTAGAGCGTTGCGACTATAAAAACCATGCCAATAAGAGATTATGGAACTCAATGAATTTAGCAACATTCTTAATGTGTGTTTATCCCAGAAGTTCTCAACAGAGTCTTGGTGTTGACGCTCTTTTCGAGTGAGACTCAAACCTATAACATGTATCACTACGATCGTGAGAAAGTTGTAGAGCTACCAACCAATAATAGAGAAGAATCTAGAATGCCAAAATAGGAGGGCCTAGACGATCCTTCAATGGAGTGCCACAAATCCATAAGTTGGGAAATAAAAATACCACCTGCAACCTAGCAATAATATGAACAATCCAGAAAATGACAGGGAAATTCCAACCTTGGCAAGAAACTCCAAAGGCCATGGGAGTTGCCATATCAATTTTCGAGTTCATCATAACTCATAACATGTGTGATTGGATAGAGAGAGTTTACCACACCATCCCCCTTTTTAATGCATATGGAGGTGGCGGGGTAATGGGATTTCTCCCATCACCCCATAAACACTGTCTCCAAGACCCTATCGAGATTAAGGGAGAATCATAGAATTATTCTCTCCCTATATTTTTTTCCCTCTTTTCATTAACTAATTATTTACATACTATCAATATATCAATACATATTGAGTTGTTATTGAAAATCTATATTTCTCTATGATGCTTTTTAATATAATAGATGCACTCTTATTTTCCATAAGATGAGCCTTTAACTTCTAATATACTTAATTTTTCCAATATGTTTGAACTATAAGGCTAAGATAATTGTATATGTATGGAATATTTTAGATATGATTTTAAATGATTTGATATCATGTATATGTAATGGTGTCATGCATATGAGAAAATTAAATGTTATTAGTATTAGGTTAAAGGTAATGTTGTTAAGTGTTCCAATGTGGAAAGGGGCCATTTTTGCTGTTGTAATATTTTTATTCTCTTCGATGTTATTTAGCTATCCCATGTGAAGATCTCTCTCAACATCTTTCATTAACTTTTTGTCAGGTTGTAATTTTGTTAGTTGTAAGCAAGATTAGCTATATATAAGTTATTTGTTGTTATGAATAAATGTTGTCATATATATTTAAAATATTTATTTTTATTATGAATTTTTTTTTTTTTTTTAATTTATTATATTTATTAATAATATATTATTTTAGAAAAATTAAAATATTTATATAATAAAATTTTAAACCTTTATAATATTTAATAAAGATTTTTTTTTAATGTAATATTTAATAATTGAGTAAAATTGTATTAATATGAAAATATAACCTATGTTGTAGTAGGAACTACATTACAATATTGTTTCATATGTCCAATAAATAGTCTAAAAAAAGTATTATCCACTTATTGTATTTACCCTTTATAAACAACTCAATGTTCAACATTATATATCATATCTAAGATTCTTAGAGTCTTGAACACAAATTTACAGAGTAAGTAGGTTAAAATACCTTTATTCGTTAACTTAATGTATTAATTCATAAATTCCATTTTTGTTTCAAGTTTTTGTATTGTTCCATCTTCCTTTCCTCACCTTGGGATATGTTGGTTGAAAATCTTTGCTTTAAGGCTATGTACTAGTCATCCTTATTGAAATGAGAGTTGTATTTCATAGGCGATTGCATTTTTGTTCCAAAAGTAACAATTGTTACTTCAATGCCTCAGAGAATGTCATGATTTCTATTATCCAAGTTGTAGTTTGATGTTCTATCTCATGAAATTTTCAACATTGAGAATAAATAATTTATTGCAATAAATATACTCATATGAATTCCAAGGACTCTAAAGTTTTCTTAAAGTTGGACATCTGATTTCTGAAATTAGAACCTGCACAATCAGATGACACAAGCCAAGAATTTTCGAGATCTATGCAGTATCATATAAATAATCTATTCAATAGATCAAGATGGTATTTAAATATATGAAATAACAACATCACATATAGGAAAAAATAAGAATTATTTGCATTAATATAAATGAAAGGAGTTTACAACCATAAATAGGTGTTGATATTGTAGAAGAGCTACTCCAAGGCCGACTTGCCCTTTCCTTGTCGCAATGTATACCTCCAATCACGCTAAATGCATGAAATGAAACCTCTCACCAAAACAACACAAGGGTAAAATCACTCTCCAAAATCCAAACCATTGCATATGGAAGGTTGTAAATACATAGATGAGTGGGGTAAGTTGGAAGTTCTTATGCAATTACCAATCTAAGGTTTTAGATCCACCTTTGATGAGAGGATGGGATCAAAGGATAAAGGATGGAAACTCCAAAGTAGGGTAGGATAGGATCAAGGTGTTTTATCTGAGGTAAATGGTTGTAACAAATTCTAGAAGCTTCTCGAATAAGAGACTTCTGAAATTTCTCTCTTTTTCCCAAATTTCTAACAAAACACAGGTGCAAAAGGGAGCAACCTGTAGGTGATAAATGCAGGCCACAATGGAGAAACCTATAGGTGAATGTTGTCCAACAAGAGGCCAGGGTGTGTTGGTCCTAAAACTGGCTTAGATAATGTAGTTTCAGGCAGAAACTCTGGCTTTGTGCAAGATGATGACAAGGGGGAATAGGATGTTGATTGATCCCAATAGCAAGTCCATTTATTGGATGTGACAAAATGACCTATAACAGAGTGCCCCCTAAAGTGCAAAGTCATAAATGATGATTGACGACTAAAGTTCTTTACCATCTTTATTGCTAAGGGAGGCATACCCATACTCATCACCTACACTAACATAACATGTACAATGATCAAAAGATGCGTCCACTGATGACAAGTGGTGGACCCATGACTAGATGACTGTTTGTATGATCATGGCCATCATACATTGCGATCTCTGTATAACTCCTAAAATTGCAACCCGAATTGATGAAACTAGATCCAAGCTCTTCTATCACCTTCATATGACCAACCAATTTATGATTTTAACCATGCAAATCAATCATTAGGGAAATTTTGAGGTCTAAAATGAGCCTCCTCAAAAAAATGTAAAACCAAAAGAAACTTTATAAGAACCAATAGGATTGAAGATGATGACATCAACCATGGGGAATGATTCACCATTTTTGGAGTTAAAAAGTAGAAAGATTAAAAAATGATAAAATAATAAAACTAATTTTTCAACTTATCTCCCTAAGGTTTTACTCAAATTTTGAGCGAAAGTACTCATTGTATGCAAAATTTACTTCCTCATCCAAGGAGTACCCATGTTGCATACTTTCGATGTACCCTACTACATGAAAAATGAGATATACATGGAAAAATGTGATTGCAATCACGTTTTTCATGTATTTCTCATTTTTTGTGTAGCAGGGTCCATCAATAGTGTGGAACATGAATATTTATTGGATGAGGAATCAAATTTTTCATCCAACGAGTGTTCCCTCTCGAAATTTCAGTAAACCCAAAGGAGATATGTTGAAAATGCAAGTTGCAAAAATAATTTTTTCTTTTTTCCCTCTAAAATTTGATGATGTGATCTAATATTATTTTATTATTTCCACTATTATTTTATAATTTCCTTAGGAGGCCCATTTAGACCTCAAAATTCCCCTAATCGAGCTAAGTTTAAACATGGTAGACACAATCTAATTACTAAATGATGATGTGATATGTTAACAGACGCGAGAGAAACCAGTGATGATGTTAGTGGCTCTGAAGGTACTAACGTACAATTCATATTGTGTGAATAAATGAGTTGATGTCGAACACCACACATAGACTTTCAGTAGAAGGCCAATGATGTAAACATGTCGTCAAGAGGAAGGAAGCTTACCATTGATGTATGCAAGAACCAAGGTACCAAGGGTTGTTTCTAAGTCAACTTCCTCGATAATGTGCTAATGTCGACAAGAAGCGACCCGTCATAGGAGGGCCTTTATGTATCCCCCATCAAAAACACCAAGTAAGTATCATGATTGAGACAAAATGATAAGAATGATGCTGATACAAAATTTGATCAGGAAAGGAAAACATGGAATGAAGGCTTAAGAGTATTGTAACTGATATCAACTAAATGAATTCTCTTGAACACACTAGCAACACTGAATGAAGTTAGAAGCATTGACCCAAAACTGAAATGGAGGCTTGGAAATTGGTATGATAACCAAAGGACAAGCATATTACCCAACCCAACAACTACAAAGATGAAGTGGAAGAGTGTTGTATTCAAGAGCGAGTCGCTGCCATTAGTAAATGGAATACCCTGTTTTTCCAGTTTCCCCAAACATAGTGGTCAATACCTCTTTATTTTTTAACAAGCTTGAGGAGGATAACATATGCTTGATCTGTAAGTTCACCCTTCGAATGAATCCCTCCAAGCATGTTTAACAAACCCAGAGAAGGAGTCGTTCAATCTTGTGATATTTAACAAATCCATCGTTGTTTGATGTTTTAACGAGTCCAGTGAAGGTAAAACTAGATATCTTTTTCATTTTTAGAGAATTTGAAAAAGAGGCGAAAAAGAGAACTCCAAAAGTCCCTTTTCGTAAATAGTCTATCTTAGTCCGGAAAAGGGTTAAACTTAGACTGAGTAGACATCTTTTCATTTAAACAATGTAAACTTTTAAGCAAGAACTATAAACTCAAAATGAGAACTCTAGCAAAAAAAAATCCCCCAAAACCATGAAAAATCAACTCGAAAATGAAAAGTGTTGAATACAATTTTTTTTTTTCTAGGGTAAATTTTCAACATCTTTTAAAAATGGTAGTGAAAACCAATTTCTTGTGCAAAATTTGTGCAAGAAACACCCTAAAAACAAAAAGCATTGATGTTGAAATAACATCTGTTTTTTTTTTTTTACAATAAATTTTCAACATTTTGAAATAATGGCGTAAAAGATTTTATCATGATTCTGAGAAACATTAAAATTTCAAAAGAATAATGAAAACATAAAT
>APFE030149098.1:87194-109031 GCA_000404065.3 Pinus taeda
TTTAAAAAAGGGAAACAAGCCAATCAAAAAATTGTTAAGTAATTAACATTTAAAAAACAATTAGATATAAACAAATTAAAGTGTCAAAAAATGTACCATTTAAAAAAAATATCCACACTTAATACATTAGAAATTTTAAAGTGTAAAAAATATACCTCTAAAAAAAGGGGTTGATGGTGCATCAACACTTCAAAATCAACATAAAAATCACTAACATTTAAAAAAAAATATTTATATTTGATACAAAGAAAATTTAAAGTGTCAAAAATATGCTCTGAAAAAGAAAGAGTGTATTTTGAATCCACGTTTTTCAAAATCGGATGATGTTTTTGCTACCTCAAAAAAATAGGTAATCGTATCAGTTCCCATTTCAAAGTTTACATTGTTTCTAATTTTACAAGCTCAAAAAGATAAGTGCTTGACGATCTTTTCATATTTTGAGAGTCTGAAAAGAGTTGAAAGAGAACACTAAAAGGTTTCTTTTTCGTGGGTTTACAAAGTCCGAAAAAGATATAAAAGTATATTCCTTGGTTGAAATAACATGTTTAAAGCACGATAAAAACTTGTCAACAACTATTGACCTGCTCAAAAAATCACAAAAAGGATTAAACATACATGTTTTAGAGTAAAAATGAAGCATATTCAGGTCAAGACATTAAATATGAATAAAATAATGTGAGAAACGACCATAAATACTCAAAATCACTATGCATTCTGACCATTTCACATTTACCTTCATCAGTGAGAGTTATGAGCCCTTTGTGCTCGTGATATTTTTGCAACTGATTGCAACCAATCTGGTGGATCATTCATAGTACTGTCACTTCCAGGTAGGAGCTAAAACCCTTCTCTTTCTTTTCATGGTTGAATTTTATGATTTCATGGAATTTTTTTGAAGTTTTGAGGGTCCTCGGGTTCTGAGAATATGCCCTAGGACCAATGCACCCCCAGTATCGAAATCTACTTTGCACCTTGATAGACTAACACTACTGGGAGAGGTGCAACACTCTATCTTTCATTGCTAGGGTACATTGGACATAAAATTCCAATTTGTTTGTCGATTTTCCCTCAAGTTTTGTCAATGTTTTTGCATTAAAATGCACCTAATGAATCTCTTGTTGATGTTTAAGGTGTTCATTAGCCCAAAACAGAACTCATTTGGAGAGAAATAAAACACCAGGAATAAGATTTAAATGCAACAAATGATCCTACTACCATCCAAGCGCTAAAAAACTGTGGATTGCTAAAATTCTTTTGGCTTCTTGGTATGAGGCAACAAATGGAGTTGTTGAAATTCCTTGTTCATTCATGGGATGTTCACGCACAAGCATTCAAGTGTGGGGAAAATCTAATCGATATAAAGGTAGAGGATATCTACTTTCTAACAGGTTTATCCAAAAGAGGTGCCTCCATCTCTCTCCTAAGTGGGAGAAGTGGTGGGGAGACAGTGAAAGATTATATCGCCACCTATTGTAGACCTCGATCCTATCCAACCAAGGAAGGAAAGATCAACATAAAATATGTAACCCAGTTACCTTTGAGAATGATCCTATTCATTATTGCGAGATTGGTAGGTAGCTCAACACTACATGTGGCAAGTAAATCGTACATGTCATATGGGGTGGAGTGTCTAGATCCAACAATCTTCAACTAGAGTGAGGGATTTCTGGTTAATATGGAAGAACAACTAAGCAAAGAAAGAGAGGGGAAGCTAAAGAACTTTAGCTATAGTTTGACCTTAGTCTCTTTTTCTCTAGAACAGGTGCCATTATTTCAACATCAACAGATCATACTCGAGCCTATCGATTTGAGGGTAGCACAGATGAAGAGGTGGATAGATCATATGGTCTGACATGTAGGTCCGTCAGTGATCCATTTCTCACAACCTTATTTGAATGGTTGCATCTACATTTTGTCATGATGAACTACCATCCTTAATTAGGGATGGATTTATGTGATGATCCCGAGTTTGTGCTACCTGAGGGTGAGCATTGGGATGCTACAGGTCAAATTCAGCCATTTTAAGTTTCTGAAATTTTTACATTTTTTTTTTTTTTTTTTTGTTTCTTGAGACTGAACTATTGATGTTTTCATGTAGATGTGGGATCAGTTCAACTAGTGGGTGCTTCATATCTTTGTCATGCAGAGATACAACCACATGAGGAGGTCGTGGAACCAATACGGGTTGCTGCGGTAGGATGGGATGCACTACAGGATCTTGATGTAGATGAGATCTCATCATAGGTGGAGTGTGGCATGGAGGGGTTGACACATAGGATTGATGAGACCGAGGTCGATCATATTCCTATGCAAATTCAGCGACACACTATCAAAGTGCCTAGCCGTATTGGCCGATTACTACACAAGATAGCTCGTGCAGTGTCATTTTATCATTGGCGCCATTGATTTGTAAATATTCGATCTTTGTATGTCATTTTTTATATGGGTGATGCAACCATGTATGGCTCATGGCACAAATTTTGTAAGACCAAACTTAATATATATGCATATTTGTAGTGTTTCTTAGTTCCTATCATTCTTTCAATATGATGTGATGTGAATTGAAACTTATTTTAATTCGATGCAAATGTCTATCTAAAATGTAATTATCTAGGGCATCTGCTAATGTGTTTAGATTTATAGAAATATGCTCATATCTTATGAAATCGAAATATAGTTATAGAAGATGTACTTTGAAAACCATGCGAAGGATGGCCAAATTTCTCACCAAATAAACATTAACAAGTTGTAGTACTATGAGTTATGAATCAAGCATGATGATTGTACGATGACTACAATGTAAAATACCAACAGATAATCACTCCACCACTATGCTATACTTAACGATGTTTTTAGTAGAGCGACTATTGAAAATCCATTGCATACTCACTAGCTCACCATTTGGAGAGAAGTTGACATCATCAAACCAAGCGTAAAAGGGATCAATAGAAACCTAAGGGAACTATGAAAAGGCACACCATAAACACACTCAACACAACTATAGATAGTATGTACACAATGTATTATGCATGGGATCAAGCATAGTATTTTTTGAGCTACGACCCATTTATAGGCTAAGCCAGTGGAACTCCATCAAAGTCTCCTAACTCATAGTCCCCTTTTGCAAGGACTCGCTTCAAAATATATGGACCCAACGACATAGGTTGGAACTTCCTTGGAGACAATTTATCAGCTACTTGGTCATATAATAGAACTAGGTGTCCTTCTGAGAAGATATGGGGTTTGAAATTTTTATCATATTGCGCCTTGATGCGTCTTTTATGAGCTGCTTTGGTTATTGAAGCATTGCACCGGGTCTTATCCAAATGAGTTAGATGTAAGAGACACTCCTCCTCTATAGAAGTGGCAGGACGATGTTCGCAGCTAGTTTTAGCGATGGAATTTCACTTTCAATGGGGAGGTAGCTTCCAGACCATAGACCAACTAAAAGGGTGTGAATTTGGTACCAGTCCTAACTAAGGTTTGGTATGCCCACAAGGCAGCATAAAGAAGCAAGTGTCAGTCTGATTTTGGACCCCCACTATACATTGAAGCATAGTCTTAAAAACTTTGTTAATAGCCTCAACTTGCCTGTTAGCCTAAGGATAGTAGGGAGTGGAACTTTCATGTGAAAATACCAACTTATTAGTTAGTTTGGTCATCATACGATTCTGAAAATGTTTCCTGTGATCCATAACTATTTCTTGCGAAACACCAAACCTAGCAATAACATGATTAAAGAAAAAATATGCAGTCATTTTGCCCATGTTGTTAAATGTAGTCATTTCCTCGGCACACTTAGTAAAGTAGTCAACAATGAAAATGATATAACCATGCCCCCTAGCCGAGTGAGGGTTACATGTCATAAAGTAGATACCCCATTTCGTAAAGGGACCAACAACGACAACAGGATGCAACAGAGAAGGTGGTGCAGGGACCTTATGATCATATATCTAGCACCCATGACACTTCTAGATGATGATGATGGAGTTGCAAAAGATAGTAGGCCAAAGGTAACCAACACGTAAGATTTTCTGCACAGTAGCGTAACCAGACAAATGTCTGCCAATTCCTCCGAGTGGAATTCATTGAGGACTTTCCCAGCCTCGTCAATAGTGAGTCACCTTCATAATATCATATCAATACCACGATAGTAAAGGGTGACGCTGATAATAACATAATTTCAGGATTGGTATCAAATACGTTGTTGCTCAGAGCAAGAGGTGTTAGGTTGGAAAGTCTGGTTCTCGAGATAAATCATAAAATATCCATACCAAGGGTTAGATGATGATATCAGTAACAATGAATCATCAGGGATAGAATCTTCAGATGCAGATTTAGAAACAAGGGAAGGAATATCACACATTAGCTTGGTGAAGACTAAGAATTTCTTCGTCTTGGATTTGATGAAATCTAGGTTGAACTCTTGAAGAATAACGATCCACTTAGAATACTTACCCCCCCAATAATTTCCATGATAGTATATATGTAATACGGCTGCAATCTGAAATGACCATAGTTTTCTTAAGTAAGATGTAATGGAAAAACCTTTAGACGACTTTAATGGCTACCAAAGCCAACTTTTCTATGTGAGTTACTATTGTAGAAATGGAAAGAGAAAGATACAAGAAAGAGTCACGCAGATAACCATAGGGGTATAGAAGAGATGCTTGACCAACACATCTTTCAGGTCATCAAACACTTTCTGAGTAGCATTGTCCCAATGGAAGGGAACCCATTTTTTTTAGTAAGCTAGGGAATCCTTTATCCAACTCAGCGTAATTAGGGACGAATCTCCATAGGAATTTAGCTTTCCCTTAGAGTATTTGTAATTGAACAAGAGAATAAGGTGACAAAAAGTCAATGAATACTTGCACTTTTAGGGGATAAATATAAATTCTTGTTTTGAAATGAAAAAAATGAGCAGTTGATGAGAACCAACATAGAACACACATTTTTGTGGGTTAAGTTGAATGTTATAATGTCTACAATGGAGGAAAATAACCTTAAATGCATCGGGTGATCAACCTGATGTTTGGAATGAGAAGGGAGATCATTTAAATAGGGTTGTGCGATATGTTTAATATCATGAAAAGCATAATCCATAGCATGTTGAAACATGGCCCCACAGTTCTTCAAGTTGAATGGGAGATTTTGATAAGAAAAATTACCTAAGGGAAAAATAAATCTAGTCTTAGGTTGGTCCACCGGGAGAATGTTGATTTGATTATAGCCCAAGAATCCATCCATGAACGAATAAATCTCGCAGCCAGTGCAATCATCAACAATCTAGGAAATAAACAGGGTCAAATAGTTGTCCTTAGGAAAAGCATGATTCATGTCCTGATAATCGACACATACTCGGATCATGCCATGTTTATTCATGTTAGGGATGCGTTCAACACCCAATCAGTTAAAGGAATGAGGTATATGAAACCAATCCGTAAAATATTTTCAACTTCAACCGTAATCTCGGCAACCATCTTGGGATGGACTAGACAGAGGCGTTGGTCGATAGGTTTGGCATCATGATACATTTTAATCTAGTGCACTACTATGTTTGGGTCGATACCTGACATTTATTCATAAGTCTAGGCAAAGACATCTTGAAAATCACAGAAAAGGGCTCTATAAATCTTGATCTCAGATGGAGAACGAGACACTCCAATGTATATGTTTTTGAAAATTCTTGGTTTAATTGTGATATTGAGAGGTATTATCTCTTCGATATTTGAAACATTCTTTTCAGAGTTGACCTCATGAATGGATATGGAATTCATAAGAGGATTAAAAAAATTAGGTAAATATATATCACTGAGATTATCCTCAATGTGACCTGGTAAGGAGGAATGATGGTGATGTTTGTCCCATGGCTTGTGATTTGGCATCATGATCTCCATGAATATTCAAGAAAAAGGATTAGAAGACATGCCGTAATCTAGTGATCAATATACCCAATTAATTGAAGAAAAGGTATAAGCCGCACAAGAAGAAGATATGACTTCGTAATCTAGGTCAACAGGGTTGTGACATTCAAATGCCAAACATTTGGATGTCAGTTTCATACGGTACAATCTAAGGATCAGCTCGAATAGTAGAGGATGATATCATGTTGATATAAGTAATCGAAGGTGAGATTTCAGGAAGGACAAGAGGAGGGAGTGAAAAGGTTCCCATAAATGATGAATCCTTCAACAATCAAACTTCGACATGCTGATAAGAATGTAGAGTTTCCCCTACAAGAGTGACACTTCCAGTAACATGAGAATCAAAGGCGAAAAAGGTGAGTTGATCTGTGGCTAGAATCTCGCCTTTATGAGGAAAGACAATCATATGTGTCATGCGGAACGAGTCAAGGTTGCGTACAAGACCAACCTTCCTAGTATCTAAAGATATCTAGTGACAAGCAAGCCAATCAAAAACTATCTTTCTATAAATATGCAAGTAAAACAAAGGTAAACAAGTGTTTTAGGCCTACCTTGGGTCCAATGCAAGCTTGTGGAAGCCTCACTCCCTCGCTCCAAATGAGCTTCCTTGAAGTGTAATTCTGCAAACACAAACAAGAAAACCAAATTAAATAGCACATGAAAAGCCAATATCATAAAGCATATTCATCATAATGATCAAGGAGATTATGAAACAAACCACATAAGGCAATATGTTGAGAAAAATGAATTTGATCGTATTAATTCAAATGAAGAAGAACTTTATAACCTATGCCTTGATGCTGTACAAGCTCCTCTCAGGGTCCGACAAGAAGTCTCCTCTACTTTGACAAATTTCACTCACTTCCCAATGAAACCAAAAGGTATGTGATCTCTCCTCTCAAGTTTAACTAGGAAGTCCCAATTCCATTAGCCTTTACCCTCAAAATGTTCAGCTTCTAACCTCTCTAGCAACTGACCCAATGCCTTAATTTATAGTGCAATGGAGGGAAGTTACTAGGTCCTCCTTCAAAGGGATAAAGCCCTCCTTCAAAGGGATAGCTCCTCCTATCAAGGGATTAGCTCCTTCTCTTTTGGGATGCATGAACCACCTTGGAGCGAACAATCCACGTCAAAATCCTTCTAGAAACATCTAGAATTAACCCAAAAGTGAGTTTTTTAGGATAAACTTGCGCCTTTTTGACTTTTACAGGGGTACGCACCCACCCCTTTACAGACAGAGCGTGCGGGTATGCAGGTAATATGAACAAAGGATGCGGGTCCGTAAGTAAAAGTAGGAGAAAGTGCGGAACCAGAGTAATATTGATTTTCATTGTCTTTCTCTCATTTGCAAAGCTTGACATGAAGAGCTAAGGTCTGAGACTTGCTTAGGAGGCTAGTATAAGTGATGATAGACCCATACTGACTGCAAATAATCATGGTGACGATATTTTTGTGTAACAAGGACCAATCCCATTACGCCATGTGGCCCCCAAGAAGAGAGAGAAAGTGGCCCACTCGACCATGTTTTTGTATAGGTCTCCTTTCTAAAATGATATCGGCCTTCCCCGACGATTTTACACAATATCGCAGAATTACACCTCGCAAGGTTTTGGAGTGGTAGCCCCTCTATTCCACCGATTGCTGATAATGTGGGATTGTGTGATTTCCCATCATTGGTATGTTGTACCGCCACATGGAGGAGAGAGAAGGAGGTCACCAGGCCTTGGTTTTTTCATTAAATTCCTTTGTTAATGATTCTCTGCCTCTCTCAACGATGTAACACTATATCACAAAATTGGCGGTTCGACAGTCTTTTAAGTTTAGAACCCCAAGGATATTGCAGGATTGTAGGACTATGATATCAATGTTCAACACCGTGAACCTCCGATAACCTTAAGTCTGTGCCTTGGGACCCCACTAATAGCCGATATACGGGATATACTATGAATCTGCGGGACTGTAGGATGCCCGATATGTGAGAGTGTGGGATTTACTGTATTCAACCACGTGTAGGAGAGAGAAGGGGGTGGCCTAGCCTTTGATTTTCATGGAATCCATTTTTTAAATGAAATCTGCCTTCCCCAAAAAATTTACATTATATCGGCTAATCATGACCCCCAGGTTTTCCTGAGTGGTAGACCCTCTTCTTTTTCGATTCGTCGATGGCTGGTAGTGTGGGATTTACTGTGTCCAAGCTCGATTTGTGATCTATCTTGGTCCTTCGGGATTTTCTCTTTGTTTTCTAGCTTCTTAAGGGGCAGTTTAAAATTTCTCTATCTCCTTATCTAGAAGTCCATTCTTGGACTTCCATATACTGTTTGAAAGCTCTTTCCGAGAACTATGCAATGGGGAGGGTCCAATTTAGCTTTGAGATGTTCTGTGGCCTCGGAAGGTGACTTCAAATTTCATTGCTTTTAGGCAATCTTGACCAACTAAAACCCATAATGCAGTGAGTGACAATAATACAAATGAAAAGACCTCCTTGGTATATATAGGAGTCTAAGGGGTAAAAAATAATTAAGCCATACATAACAATAATAATGTAAGGACACGACAATAACAATAGTGGGATTCTATGAGGCACAACAATAACAATAGGGGACTACACTAACAATAGCAATAAAGGGGCTACACTAGTATTATATGGACTTAACATGACCCTCTCCTTCAAAAAAGGTGATGTCCTTAACATTTGAGTAGTTCCGCATGCTTCTGTATAAAATTATCATCCTACTAAGTGGAATATTCAGTGGGTAATTTCTTCCACATAATGAGATACTCTAAAATTTATTGATTTTGTAGCTATCTGGTTCTTATTTTTGTGACTTCTTAGGATCCAATATGATTTTTCCTTCTTTTTCAAGTTATGGAAATATTGCTTGAACTGGGTGCTTGTCACTAATAACCTTTTTTAAGCATGAACCATGGAAAACTCAATGTACTCAGGAATATGTAGGCAAATTCAATTTGTATGCCATAGTACGAATCTTTTGCAACACCTTGTAAGGACCATAGTACTTGGGTGATAGTTTATTATCCTTCTTAGCTTGCTTGGGGAACATTTGTTTGTATTGTTGTAGCCATAAAAATACCCAGTCACCTATATCAAAAAAAAATTCAATGTGATGTTGATCGACATGTTGTTTCATTTGATTTTGCGCCAAAGTGAGTTTATTCTTTAAGAGTTGGAGAACTTGTTTTTGATGCTCGATGTGATATTCCACTGCTTTAATCTCATAATATTCTCTTAAAGATGATGTGATGGATGGTGGATTATATTTGTAAATTGTCATAAATGGGGCTATTTTTACTGCAGTATGGAAGGAAGTGTTATACCCCCATTCATCCATAAGTAACCACTTGACCCATTGTGTTTGTTTATTAGATACAAAGCGCTGAAGATATCCTTCCAAACATTTGTTTACTATCTCAATTTGTCCATTAGACTGAGGATGATAAGATGAGCTATGAGCTAATTGAGTACCAAGAAAATAAAATAATTCCATCCAAAAATTTCTAGTGAAAATGGGATCTCTGTCAGTTACAATAATATTTTGAATTCCATGTAGATTTTGAATTGTTTCCATAAATGCAGTAGCAATTGTGATGACTTTAAAAGGTTGTGAAAATGCACAAAAATCTGTAGACTTGGTAAGTCTATCAACTACAACCATGATACCACTCTTTTTCTTTAGGCTTGGGTAAACCTGTGATAAAATCCATTGAGACCTCCTCCCAACATTGACTTGGAATGGCTAAAGGTTGTAATAGACCTAGGGTCTTATTTGTCTCAAAGTTATTTTGTTGAAAAACCAAACATTCTTCCACAAACATCTGAATATCATATTTAAGGCCATCCAAAAAAAAAATACTTCTTAACCTTGTTGTAAGATTTTATAAATATTGAGTTCCTCTTAATAGGGAGGTGTGCAATTCTAAAAGAAAGTTTTATTTGAGTTGGGAATTATTACAAATATATAAGAGATTTTTGTACCATAATGAATTATTTTTCCAGATAAATGTATTATATTTACTGGGATCTTGTTACAACTTTTGAATGAGTGTCCACACCTCTTCATCATTCTTCCATTCATCCCTTGCTTCAATTATCCAATCAAGTTAGATAATAGAAATGGAACAGATAAATGCTTCCACATCCTCATCCTTTCTTGAAAGTACATCTGTAACAACATTTTGCTTCCCCTTTTGCAGATGATTTCAAAATCATAACCCAACATATTGTCGACCCACTTTATATAGAAGCATCTAGAACTACTCAAGCATCGAGGACAACAAAAGTTTGAAGGAGAGGGGCATGTTAGGTCCCTATAATGATAGTGTATCCCCCTTATCATTATTTTTAATGTATCTCCCTTATTGTTGTGCCCATGTAGCCCCCATATTGTTATTGTTGTGCTCCATAGAAGCCCACTATTGTTATTATTGTTCCCTTACATTATTATTGGTATGTATGCTATGAAAATAGTGTGACCCCTTAGACTCCTATATATATAAAGGAGGCCTTGTCATTTGTATCATCCAAGAATTTTTCATTTGTGTGATGCAAAGGAGTTTTCCCCATCAAAGATGCTAATTTTCAAGTTGTTGATCTATCATTTTTTCTATTTGTGATCTGGTTGCATAATATTTGGTAGAAGAGCAATAAAATCACAAATTAGTAGATCAACGACTTGAGAATTAGCCTCTTTGAGGGGGAAATGTCCTTTACATCACATAAATGAACAATTCTTTAATGATACAAATGACAATACCTCCTTGGTATATATAAGAGTCTAAGGGGTCACAATATAATAAGAACTTGCATAACAGTAATAATGTAAGGACACAACAATAATAATATTGGGCTTCTATGGGGCACAACAATAACAATGTGGGTGCTACATGGGCACAAAACTAACAATATGGGGCTAGACTAACAATAACAATAAATGGGATACACTAGTATTATAAGGACCTAACATAAACATTTCTCCATTGTGGGGGATGTGTTTCCTAAAAGGGGTGTCTGAGGACATCTCCCCTTAATTTTGTTTGAAAACAATAATTTATGAGTGAGGAAGGTTAATATTCAACCATACACTAGTACAAAATAACTAATTAGTTACTAAAAAAACAACTAAAATTTGCATATAAATGACCATTTTTCAGTCGGTGACCAATACTAGCTAATTTACAGTATCTTATAACGTGACCAACTTTTAGTCATTTTTAGCTTAGTCATTAATTGGTTTCCTCAATTTTACCATCTAGTAGTATATTTAGTCATAAATTTGGTCATAAATTTTTCATTGGTTTAGTCATTAATTGTCGTAATTAATGACCAAATATATAACAAATATATTACTATATGAATCCTCAAGAAAACCAATTAATAACCAAAGGAATATGACTAAAACATTGGTCGTTTTATAAGATACTGTAAATTAGCTACTAATAGTCATATATATGCAAATTTTAGTCATCATTTAAAACCAACTAATGACCAAAGAAATATGACTAAATTTTAGTCGTGTTATAAGATGCTGTAAATTAGCTACTAATAGTTGTATATATGAAAAATTTAGTCATCATTTAATAATAAAATTTTTATCATTTGTAGTAGTCATTTTTTTTTTTGTATTTTCATATTCATTATATAAATGACTGATTTAGTAGTTTCTATTCATTTCATTTAATTTCATTCATAATCATTATAAATGACTAATTTAGTCATATATTCATTTTATTCATGTTCATCATTAATTAATATAAACTACTAATTTAGCAGTTCTAGATTGATTTTATGTGTTTATTATTAGTCACCATAAATTAATTAGTATGATTTTGCGACTAAATTTTAAGAAAATGTCATAAAATATACATGTTTATCTAATATGATAACACAAAGTTACATATGTTAATTACAAGAGTAAATAATATCAAGTGAAAATAAAAATAATTTCAACCATATAAATTTTATGATATAAAATATCAAGTATTACAATATTGATTTCCAACTTAATATGGGTTGGACTACAATTTACACATGAATTATTGTTTCATCATTTCAAAACATTATCGATGTGTTGCAAAAGCATTGCAAGTAAATTCACCAACTCTGAAGGCTTAACCATCAATCTCTATGAGTATGTCTTATGTAAGATATTGGTCTAAGGGTATCACTAGATAGATTCTCTTCTCTCTCTCATTTTGAATTTGTCGCTCCATTGTTATTGTTCTCCTCTTTCTTCAATTGTTGCTTCTTACCATCAATATTGAGTTCCTCTCCCGAAAATGAAAGAAGATACAATGCAGAGTAGAAGACATGAAAGAAGATGAATACTTGAATATAAAATAAAGTAGACTATAAAATATTTATATGACATATACCTCAACATTCGATAGTGGCCACTATGTGGCTAGATGACTTGTATAAACAAAGCAAATAAAATGTCACCATAGAAAATGGAATTGGAGGGGGATTCATCATGCATGCTAGGAATTTTTGTGTGTGCACACATCGTATTGCTCACTCCTAATTGTATAAAAAACAAAGATTATGCACAATGACATGTAGTGACATGTGGGTGTCTATTTGACTCAATGATATGCTTGATTTTTTAACCAATTTCAATAATACCACAATGAAATTAAGAGAGACAAGGACACAAGAAGGACTATCATCAATTAAATTAGAGACTTTAGAATGCAACTCAATTCTACCTGAATGTAACGATAAGTATTTGCATATTCTTGGTCACCGATGAGCATCAAATCACACTGTGAAAAATTCCTTGCATTATGATAATTTGGTTGCACCTGCACTAATCCTTTGTAGTAGTCCCTTGACTTGCATATATATATAATTTTAGAAATGATCCTACTCCTACGATTCTTCCCTATATGGATCATCTTTGTCCCCTCATATTGATAGTTAGTTTTCGTGGAAACATAATAGAACTCTCCAATTGCATCATCACCTTTCAAAAAAAGGCTTGAGTATTTCCAGGTGATTGTTGAACCAGTCTCTATTCAGGTCCATGAAATCCTTAATTTGTCTCCATCGCAAAAACTTATTTTCATAATAAAATTATAAATCCCATATCTGCATTCCTTGTCCCCGACATACCAATTCTTTACAATGGAATACTTTATCATTTCTCCCTCTGTGCAATAGATATCCACTACTGTGGCATGGATATGATTGGTGTCATAATATGGTATAGTTCATCTTTCAATATATGTCACAGAACTCCTCTTGCCTCATAGAAGTGGATACTTCCATGGGTGACAAAGTGTGCTTGGAGAATTAATAGAAGGAGCTGTCACTAAAAAAATAAAATTACAATGTAGTATAATAGTTATCAACAGGAGCAACAAACCTGCCAAGCTACTTCCTAACCAAATAAAGATACTCCTGAATTATCTTTTATAACAAACAAAATATAACCTCAACTACCTATAGAGTCTACCTATGCACGATAGCAATGAAAACACCGTTGAAAACAACATTTACAACAATGTTGGTCAATCTCTTCTTCTAGTCAAGGGCATGCCCAGCTTTTGAAAAGTATCAAGCAGGCCAGGGCCCATCTCATCCAAGCCCCTCTTCTTCTTCTACTCTCTTTATTTAGCTTCAGAATAATACCAAAGGTCTTCAAAATTAAGTGGAGGGTAAAAGTTATCAAACCATTGAGTTCTTCCATTTTTAATCATTGTTTGTAAGAATTGAATATAAATTGCAAAATCCATTTAAGTTCCTTCTTTTTAGATGAAATTAATCTAAGCTTTGGAGAGTTGTAAGATTTAATGGATCTAAGTATATTCTACTTAAAAGATAGTAACATAGTTTAAAACTGTAGGCATTGAGATCAAAATCTAAGGATGAAACATAAAATATTTTATGTTGATGATTACAAGAAATTTTAATTTCATGAAACAAAGTTTGAGGAAGGTCTAGCATTTGCATCCTACCAACAAATTTTCTTCCATGACTTGATCCATGAAAAATGCTTACTTGTGCATTGTCTATCATAATCATTAAACCCTTTGTACAATAGGGACATGCAAAATGCTTACTTGTGCATTGTCTTTTGATGAATTATTGACGGTAATCAAGATCTGCATTATCATAATCATTAAACTCTCAACTCTAGATAAAATTTATGATTTGATCATATAAACCCTCAAAATTATTTACCCATAAGAACAAAAATCCTCTTTAGTAAAAAGGAAAAACATAGTCCAAATTCATACCCATGTACAAATTACCAAAATAGCCACACCCAATGACCTTGCCCTTCCTCCGTCCCTCAACTCTAGATAAAATTTATGCTTTAATCATATAAACCCTCAAAATTATTTACCCATACAAACAAAAATCCTCTTTAGTAAAAAGGAATAACAGAGTCCAAATTCATAACCATGTAAAAATTACCATGGATATCCCTCAACTCTAGATAAAATTTATGATTTAATCATATAAACCCTCAAAATTATTTACCCATACAAACAAAAATCCTCTTTACTACAAAGGAATAACAGAGTCCAAATTCATAACCATGTAAAAATTACCAAAATATCCATGCCCAGTGACCTTTCCCTTCCTCCATCTAATCGTTGCCCTTCCTCCCTCCCTCAACTCTAGATAAAATTTATGCTTTAATCATATAAACCCTCAAAATTATTTACCCATACAAACAAAAATCCTCTTTAGTAAAAAGGAATAAAGAGTCCAAATTCATAACCATGTAAAAATTACCAAAATATCCATGCCCAGTGACCTTTCCCTTCCTCCATCTAATCGTTGATGCTCTTGTAAGGTGTTTCCCATGCAAACTCCATCTGGGGTTTGAATCCCATGAAATCAATAGATAGCGTTGATGGTCTTCCTTCTTGAATTTCCAAGCAGATATAGACAAGGCAGAGAAAGTAACAATGCTACAATGTGATGTTGTAATTTGTGAATATTTCATTTGAACTCAGCGTAAACTGGAAATGGAAAAGAAAGGAAATATTTATAATATAAAATAAAATATATAACTTGCAATTGGGTTAAATAATTTATTTTTAATAAGAATTTGTTATTTTTTCCTAAGACACTAAATTAGAACGAAGAATAAGAAGTTAAAAATCATATTGGGATGAGTGTAAATATTTAAATATGACCTCAATTAACAATAAAAAGTTAAATTAATAAAAATAATAAAATTTAATTTGTTATATTTTGATTTTGTTATTAACTTGTGAATAGGCTTTGTTACATACCATGGGCCAATACCATGGCTTATCAATACTACAAGTCCAAAAACATAACTTATTTCACAACTAAAATATTTTACAACAATATGACAAGATTCTTAACCATGGATATTCACTCTCACATTACGGTAGATATTATTAACTTGTAAAAATTAGCCTTTGTTACAATACCATGGGTCAATACCATGGATTATGAATATCACATGCCCAAAAAACATAAATTATTTCACAATCAAATATTTTATAACAATATGACAAGATTGTGAACCATGGATATTCACCCTCACTTCACCATGGATATTAACTTGTAAATTATCTTTGTTACAATACCATGGCTTATCAATACCACATGTCAAAAAACCATAACTTATTTCATAGTAAAAATATTTTATTTTAATTTAATTTTACAACATCTTTTTAATTGAATCTAAAAGGGAAAATGTTACAGTTTGAGATATATCTAAACCCTCTATCCTCACTACTACTAAAAATATTCCCATAAAATTTTATTTAAGGTTTTAATAAAATTAAGCTAAGATGGATTTATTCTGGTTCTTTATATGAGAGCAAGAAAATTGACTCATTATAATAGATTAAATATAGTGCATGATTTTTTAAAGTTTTTCAATATTTTATTTTCTTTGACATGATTGATCCAAAATATAGGTTTAATATTTTACAACGAATACCAGGGGCCAATACCATGGCTTATCAATACTACAAGTCCAAAAACCATAACTTATTTCACAACTAAAATATTTTACAACAATATGACAAGATTCTTTACCGTGGATATTCACCCCCACAGTATTAACTTGTAAAAAATAGCCTGTGTTACAATACCATGTGTCAATACCATAGATTATCAATACCGCATGCCCAAAAAACATAAATTATTTCACAATCAAAATATGTTATAACAATACCACATGCCCAAAACACATAAATTATTTCACAATCAAATATTTTATAACAATATGACAAGATTGTTAACCATGGATATTCACCCTCTACCATGGATATTAACTTGTAAATCCACTTTGTTACAATACCATGGTCCAATACCATGGCTTATCAATACCACATGCCAAAAAACCATAACTTATTTCATAGTAAAAATATTTTAATTTAATTTAATTTTACAACATTTTTTTAATTGAATCTAAAAGGGAAATGTTACAATTTGAGATTATATCTAAGCCTCTATCCTCACAAACTACTAAAAATTATTCCATAGAAATTAAAATAAGGTTTTAATAAAATTAAGCAAAGATGGATTTATGCCAGTTCTTTGTATATATCTATATATATATATATATATATATATATATATTTATATATATATATATATATTATATATTGTATATATATATATAAAGAACTGGTATAGATCCATTATAGCTAAGGATCCAAGCGATGAGAGCAAGAAAATTGACTAATTATAATATATTAAATATAATGCATGGTTATTTTGTTTTATTTGACATGATTGATACAAAATATAGGTTTAATATTTTACAACCAATTGAGTTTTTCTAATTTAGATAATTTCTTAAACACAATACAATGTGATCAAATTTAAGAGAGAGTTGGGGAGGGTAGGTGGAGAGAGGGAGCAAGATGGTGAAAAAGTTGGAGGATAGAGAGAGAAAGAGAGAGTGATGGGGGGGTGAGAGAGTGAGCTAGGAGAGAGGGAGCGAGAGAAAGGAAGAGAGAGGAGAGAGAGAGAGATGGAGAGAGAGAGGGAGAGAGGAGAGGAGGGAAGAGAAAGAAGAGGAGAGGATAGAGATAGGGAGAGAAGGGGAAGGAAGAGAGATGGAGACACATATATGTAGAAAGACAAGGAGGGGGGAGAGATAGTGATAGAGTTGGACGGAAGAGAGAGAGAGAGAGGGAGAGTGATTTGTGGGGAGAGATACGGGGAGGTGGGAGATAAGGGATAGAGGGGAAGGAAGATAGAGATGAGGAGAGAGAGAGATGGAATTGGAGGGGGTAGGAGAGGGAGGGAATAAGAAAAACATAGAGGGAGAAAGGTGGTGAGAGAGTGGGGGTGACCAGGGAGTCATGGAGAGAGAATGAGGGAGAGAGGAGAGTGGGAGGGAATAGAGAGAAGGATATAGATAGAGAGGGAGAGAAGGGGAAGAGAGAGATAGACAGAGAAGGGGAAGAGAGGGAGAGAGAGTGTGTGTAGGTTTGTGGGGTGAGATAGAGAGAGGGAATAACAAAGAGACACAAATACAAATATAGATATTATATAGTATTATATAACCAACCTATATCCATATTAACCCTACAACTATCAAGTGCTGAAAGGGATCCAATCTCTCGAGGTGAAAACATTTCCTCCAGTTTTTCACTAGAAAAAAAAGTTTGCACCTTGAGAGATTAGACCCCCTCAATGCTTGATAGATCTAAGGTTAAGATGGATGTAGGTTGGTTAATGTCAAATTAAAGTAGTTTTTATTTGATATTATAGTCTTAAAAAATAAAATTTCCCTTTAAATTAATTTCAAATTAGAACTAGATCCAATTAGACTCAATGAATAGATTTTTAAAAAATACATAAAATAATTTTTTTTTTATTAAAAAAATATTTTTAAAATTACAAATTATTAGAGATACATAGTGCAAAGTTGGCTCACCTATACACCATGTGAGGATGAAGAAGTGTTTAAGGAAGGATAACCATTCAACCAATATTTAACAACCTTTCAATCCCCTATCATTTGTAAGTTTAGATTGATTGACACAATTAAGATGACTAACATAAAAACTTGATTCATATTATTCTAGTACTTGTTAGGTAGTTGTATTTTTGTTCTTAGACTAAATTAGTAATTCATGCTAGTCATATTTAGTTCTATTACTTATTAGCTAGTCACATATTTTAACCTGTGACTAAATTAGTGATTTATGTTAGTCGTTTTTAGTTCGGTTACTTAAGATTGCTCATTTTTTGTAGTATTTCACTTAGAAAAGCCATGGTGAGTAACGTTTTTAGTCACCTAGTCACTCATTGCTCATTTTTTACTAGTAATAGGGCCCTACTATTTCTATGTAATTTATGGTAATGTTAAATTTTAAAGTAAAAATGGCATCCTCCTTTATCTTTCATTTTTATCCTTTACCTTAAATTTTAACATTTCCATTAATTGACTCGGGATGTTTGAGAGTAGTTCTAACCCCGTTGGATTTTATGTGGAGAAAGTAGAATTTTAGATCTCACTCAAAATCCATTAGAGTTAACAATTTCTAGGATTTCAGAATTGGGGGGATTGTAATGTTTCCATTGGATTCTATCGTGTAAAAGGGTCTACAATTAGCATTTAGTGAAGACCACGAAGCCTAGAAGCACTCATTTTGAGGGGGGGCATGTCCCCCTCAATTTTTTCTAATAACCCTTGAAATTTAAAAAAATTTATATATATATAATATATATATATATATATATATATATATATATATTATATTATATATATCACAAAAAATTAAAAATTAAAATTAAACTAAAACTAAAAAGAAGGATACATAACTAATATCAAAATCTAAACTAATTTGTAATCTATAACTCACTCATTTGACTTACCAAGCTTACCTATATTCGGCTTACCACGTAGCGGTATCTTACTAACCAGTTAATTTTTACCTCTCCTCCTCGTGACACTCCTTCAATGTTCATTATACACTTTATATTTTTAGTTTTAACTTTTAAGTCTTGAATCTAGACATGGATGACCTAAGACTAATTCTTTGACTCAACACTCTTTATTATTTTTGAGTTCAAGTTATATCAATTTACTGTATTTCGAGTCTTCATACTTCAATATCTACTATAGTCTATTTCGTTTAGTACTAATTAGAGTCTAGAATGATGAATGATGAATTTAAATTTTAAATCAATTTAGAATCTAAAATGATGAATTTAATTTTTAAATCAATGTAGATTCATGAATGATGAGTATGAATTAATCTACTTAATTATTAAATCTCGTGATATATGGATGAATGATGTATGTATTATTATGAACTACGAGTTTAGATTAGTGCATAATATAACTTAATTCAATTATGTATGGATCAATGCATTTATTCTTTCATTATACACACACACACACACCTCGACATCCACCTGTCCCCTCTAAATTTCCCTAAAATTTGGGGGTACTCCCACATATCCTCCTTTTACTAGTCTTCCCTCATCCCAAAGTCTTGGTAGAAAATTGTCAAATTCAATATAGCATAATCTAACTAATATATGACATTTTTTTTTTGGGGGGTGGGCTGGGGGGACATTTTTTCCCGTCAATTTTAACCAAAATTCATTAAAGATTTTTCTGTATAATTCGAGTGCGGCGGGGTTTTTTTAAGGATGTTGAATCTATTTATGCATTCAAAAATGTATTTTAAACAACAAAAACTCATTATCTCAATTGAAATTGTATATCCAGATTCTAGTGAAAAAACCATTTTTTCTATTAGTTAGATTATGTCATTCAATATCAGCGATGCCCCAAAACTTAATGGTATAGACAACACTGCTATGATGTTGTGTATTTAACAATAATAAATAGTAAGTAGGCTCAGGGATTAGGCTCCCCCTTCATCCACAAAGTCTCGACTCTTTCTAAGTCATAAGTTCATGGTATATCTAGCTTGCAAGGTGTTGCATATATCATTGGTGTTATAGTGGCAGCCATTAGGTTTGATCTATTGGACATTGGATAAATCAGTGCTCCCCATGTATTTCGTGACATGTTCTTAACTATCTCTCATGGATCCATTATCTATGGCGATGCGTCCATTTACTAACACTTGATAGTTTTGGTGTAACGGAAATTGTGATTCACACAAGTGGCATCAGAGCCGAAGGTATCAACTTTGAATCACACTTGGCTCGTGCTAGGGGGGAGATCGTTGGACATTGGATAAACTGGTGCTCCACATGTGTTTCATGACATCTTCTTAACCGCATCTCATGGATCCATTAACTATGGTGATGCATCAACTTACTAACGCTTGCGGGTTTTGGTGTATTGGAAATCATGATTCCAACATGATTTTAGGCCTCGCCTAGATTACTCTAGTGAGTTATCGATTCACCATGGTTAAAAAATAATAATACTAAATAATTATGCCTATAGGCATGTCTATTTTGAAATAGAGCTTCCATAATTTTAATTTAATTATCAATAATTATTAGGTGGATTGCAAGGATTTGACTTTCATAGAATATTCTTATAAGTATACATAATTCAAAGGCTGAAATCTATTTCCATAGTAGTTATGCCTTTTTCCCCTTAATTTAATTCATTAATTAAAAAAATGTCACATGAACAAGTGTCATATGAAATGAGCTATGGTTTTTGGGCATGTGGTATTGATAAGTCATGGTATTGTCCCATGGTATTGTAACAAAACCTATTTACAGATTAAGAATCTCCATAATTAAGAATCTTGTTACATGTTTTTACAAAATGCATACATGTTTAACTTATAAATTAAATTGATGGTAAATGCTAAGCAACAAAACACTTACTTCATCATACATGTCAAGTTGCCTAAAATAAAACATAAAAATTAACTAAATCATAACTTTATCTAAAATAATTTTATTTCTCTTTATCATTAATAATAATATAATATTTTAAATAAAGTTGTAATTTAGTTAATTCTTATGATTTTTTTAATTTTAGCAATGTGAGATGTATGATTAAGAAAGTGGATGAGCCAAACATCTCCCTTGGAAATGAACCCAAGTGGATGTGAGAATAAATTGTTCTCCCATCCAATCATGCAATGTACAAATTGTTAATACTAAATTATGTTGCAATAAGTAGGCCATATGTTTAGTAACTCTATCTCTTACTTGGAAGCTCATCATTAGTCCTTACCTTTGTTAGGATTATAGTTTTCCATTCAATTCAAACTTTATATATATATTTTTTTCAAATATTACTTTTAGTTTTTTGAAAGTAATATATTAATGGATAAAAGAATTGTTATATATATATATATATTATATAATTAAATTATAATATGGATCCATTATTTCAATTCATAAGTGGCATGGCTTGACTTAATTATCCCACATTTCTTTTTCATATCTATTATGATTTTAAAATAATTTAAAAATAAAAATGGTTAATGGGTTAGCTTAAGTACTTGAATGTTGTGAATTACCAGAAGGAGACCACTAGGTTGCCTTTGATTGACTGCCTTACTCAATATCATGGTTAGATTAAGTTACCAAAATTATGCCTATTCAGTTTACCCTAGGATTCATCCTTAATATAAGGGGAAGTTCATGAGGGGTTTCTTGGAATATTTATTCCATCCAAAAAAAAATGTAAACATTTGTGTTTCGCTAGTTCACTATATATGACACTGTTACATTGCACTACTAAGCTAGACTTTACACCATTGGCACTACTTCTACCTTGAACTCGAAGTAGACCTTTCCTCAACCTCTCTACCTCCTTGAAGCTCCCAATGTCTCATTCCTACTTTCATGAACACCTTTTTGTTTTCCTCCACCTAATACCATAATCTAACATTATACAATCCTAAAACCACATAATCCATTAGGCTAAGTGACATGAGATTAAACAACAAGTTAAATATTATACCGATGGGTGTGTCTTGATATATA
>APFE030149098.1:109360-128049 GCA_000404065.3 Pinus taeda
TTCAATTCATAAGCCATGGTTTGACTCAATTATCACAGATTTATTGTTTGGTCAATTTAATGTTCTTCAATTGCAAGCATAAATTATCGACCAGAATTGGTAAACTTATGAAGTGCAATTGCACTATATATGCTAGAAGCCTTTATTTTAGTTTGTAACATGATGGTTATAATTGTTTTGGGGATTTTCATTGTTATCTAGGTTCCTATTTGTAAGAATTAGATTAGAGTTAGATTTCTACAAATTAATTAGTGGAAGTAGAGTTATTGTTAGACTAATCTACCAGGTCATATCTATTGAGTATCATTCTAAAACATCTTATGTTAATCATTCTAAAATTATGAACATATCCTAAACACCTTGCTGCAATAAAACATGGTATTGAGATTCAAATGATTCTAAGAGCATGAAAACGATCCCTTAAAGTTGTCTACAAAACATATACAAATTCTGATTCTAAAATGCATGAAGGTAATCTTTTAACGCTAACTACAAAGTATATACAAGTTTTGATTCTAAAAGCATGAAAACAATCTTTTAACACTGACTGTAATTAAGTGAAAAACATTGAAGAAACTAAACCATTAAATGGCTGTGAAGAAATTTAAGTGCAAATGAAATAACGAGATTTAACCGAGTTATAACGAAATGATAAAATAGTGAATTAAGTAAACTAAGCTAGAATGAAATGACAATGCGATAACGGAAAGTGATAAAATAAATAAACTTGACCTCGACTGTCTGCAGGGGACCTACACATACAAGAGGTGTAAATAATGCTCAATTACACATTGAATAATAGAAATGTAACTTTAATTCAATATGAGAACAAAGGCCTGTTTCACACAATTTCTTTAGAGATTAACTATTACTTCCCTATTATCCTTTACAGAGGATACATATTTATATATAAAATGTGTGCTCAACAGTTTGAGACTTCTGTGCCTACAGGTATTTTAATAAATCCTTATTCAAATTTGAAGCTTAAATAGTAAAAGCGTTATCTCGATGATTTTTTATTTGGAAAGAAAATTGGAGAAACATGATGCATTCAGACTTCTACTACTATGTGTTTGACCTATTCCTTTGACCGCACCACTGTGTGATTCCTTTAGAGATTTGGCTCGAGTGAATAGGAGGAGATCCATGAGGGATCGATCCTCAATTTCCCATGTGCTTACTTGCTTCGTTGGCGTACCAGAACCCTGCAAATCATGGAGATAGCTACATATTTCTAAAATAGCTGCAGAATCATGTCAATTCTTTAGCTAATGCAACATTTAACATAATAATAAGGTACATTAATGAATTTGAAAAATAAGACATATGAGAGTTTTTACCTTATCAAAATCTATGGTTTTATTGCTTTTATTGAGTTGACAGTGATGATGAAAATAGGAAAATGGAGGAAAAAGGGTGTAAAAAAAAAAACAATTATGGAAATCTACATTCCCCCACACTGAAGATTTTGTATGTCCTTAGAAAAAACACAAAATTGATATCTTTGTTTAACTATTGCATTTTCTTGGACACTTCTTCCAGTACATATAACCTCATCCTTTTTACTTGCTTACTAGTCATTTCCATCCTTGGATTTCTCATGAGGATCTTGTATTTCAAGTTTATAACTTGTCTCTGTAAAGCCCTGTTTTTCTTCTTCAGTTTCTTATTCTTCTTAAACCACAAAATTAGACGTAAAAGGAGGTTGTCACTCTTAGATATTTGGATTTCATTATGTGCTTTCAAGGCTTGATTTTCATTTTTAATGTACCTGTTTAATGTCTCCAGTTCGAAGATTTCTTGTTTTAATACATTGATTACTAGAGATTCTTGTGGTTCATTAAACTGGATTTATTCTTCCTCTTGAATTGGAATTGATGTTCTTGTTGCATCCCTTTTCTTGATGGATTCAATATAATCATAAATCTCTTGCTACATAGGATCAATTTTTGGCATTCTTCGACCTGGACTATGAGGAGGCGAGGTGAAAGTTGGTGATGAAACCCTTGGTGATGAAACTCTTCGAGATGTTTTCAGAGAAATTCTTGAATCTTATTCTACCTCTGAGTCTTATTATGTCTCTTCATCGATATGCTCTATGACTTTTTAGGGTAATTCTTTTACTGAGTTGATTCTAGTACACATTCTTAGACCCATGATAGGGACTTTTGATTTTTCTTCCTTTCTGTTTTAGGCTTCCTTTTTTGAGGTGAAATCTCTGTCTCTATACTCACTTTCTTTCTTGTAGCATCTCTTTTGTTTATTTTCTCTAAAAATTTTGCAAGAGGGATGTCATCCTCTAATAGCTCATGTGACTGTTGTGGTTCTTGTTCCAGTGTTCTATCAATTTTTCTTTTCCTTTCTATCTTATTTATACTACTATTTGGTTGCTCATGAGTGTCCTCCTGAAAGTGATTCCTTACTAAAAAGCCTTCCCAATTATCACCTATGTTTTGGAGATGAAATTCAACAAGTATTTTGACTAGACCATGGTGATATATTGTATTATCTATGGACTGAATTCTCCTCTGAACATTCCCTTACATCTTTTTTAGACTATTAAGAAATAAATATGGAGAGTTTATCTCATTTTCTTCAACAAAATTCAATAGAAGCTGAATATGATAGAAAAACACATATCCAAATCTTCCTTCATAGGTAACAAATTTTTGGATTATTTCAAGTAAATTCCTCCACTTACTTTTCAATGTCATGCTTGGGATGCCCTTTTTGAAATTGGTTGTGTCCATGCTTGGTTTCTTTAGGAAAACCTTCTAGTATTCTCTTTCAATACCTCTATTTTTGAGCCATTTTTCTCCAATTCGAGGCAGTCCAATAGATTTAGATATAAACGACTCTGTCATTGTGAATTTGATGTCTCTTATCTCCACTTCGACTCCATCAAAATCCCTGGAGAAGGATTTTGTCACTTCTTTATGGAAGCCATCGAATTTCTCTATAAATTCTAGCCACTACGCCCTCTGCAACAATTCTTTTGTCTGTGGATACCCCTCCAAAAAAAAATTCCCTGCTGGCTCTATTCTAACTGTCACTCCCATGGCTAAGAAACTTCGTTTCAAAAATTATTTTTTTTGATAGGGTAGGATGGCTTGATATGCCTTTTAGAGCGGAAAGGTCAAGGGTGTGAGTGATGGAATAATTAGAGCATAGGTAGTGAGGGTATAAGGGAATGTGGTATAATCTAACCATTAAGAGCATCTATGTTTATGATTTGTGCAATCGGATCAATGGATTGGGATGTGAGTCGAGATATGAGTTATGATGTTGGGGAGCGAATGACAAAGTATACTCAATTTGACATGATACTATCAACTCTTAGCAATAATGATTTTAATTTTCGGTAGTACCATGTCTATAGAATTCATATATGTAATGTTTTGTTCCTTATTATTAAATTAAAGAGTTTCATACCTTGAATGGTTTGCTTGCTAACCTTTGGTTTCCCTTTTTATGTTGTCTTTAGGTGCTTTGCAGTGGAGGGAGTCAATCATTTCTTCAATTGTATCATTGGAAGCTTTTGCCAATTTGGTGGTAGAAATTTGTCAGAGCTGCAAAAAATCAGCAATTCTATAGCCATTTTATTTTATTTTTAAAAGAAAGTGATGCAAAAAAAATGGAATTATAGAAAATGGGATACAAAAAAAATTAAGATGCTAAGAATTATTTGTTTTCACCTTGAATTTTCTGTATAAACATGCCAACAATTGTTGGTTTTCATGTTTATACATTTTTTTTTTTTTTAGATATTCTGTATGAAAAGGAAAGTTTTTAGGATGGAGAAGAAGAAGAATTCTTCTTGACCAACTTCAAATAAAAGTTGTTCTGGAAAATATTTACAAATTCTTCCATTGTCATTGGCTTATGATAGATCCCGAGTCGATGTCCATTCACTAAGAGAGGAACTTTTTCTTCATCAATAGTCGTAATTCTGACTGCTCCATTATCAAAAACATTTTCAATCTTGTAAGGCCCAAGTGTTTCAGGTGAAAGCACCCTAGGGCTTTGGGTTAGAACCCCAACAGAGCAGAAGCAAACTACAATAATAAATACTCAAATAGCTCAGGAAAGATGCTTATATTATGAAACTATGTAAGAGTGACCGTACCCGGATTTCCTTCATTCAAGTAGGTCCTGCAGGGTTCAGACCCTCTGCAACTCTTGATGTTCTTCAAACATGAAAATCATTCGATTCAAACATACATAGCAGTATAGAAGTAAAGAATATTCACGAAATTGACTTTATATCATATAAACAAATGATTGATCATACATCAAAACAACATTCATATATGAATTAAAACATAATTTGATGCATAGACATAGTTAATTTAGGAAACAAGACAACATTTCTTTTATTGTAGTAAGCTATAAATAAATGGAGATAATTCACCTGAGTCTTTCTCTGGCTCCAAGAGGAACCGTCATTTAGATTTGTCTTATCCCAACCTTCAATAATCTTCTTACATCACCAACACCATGATATCTCAAGCAAAAGGAAGGATATCTATAATCAAGGAAACAAGGGTTTCTTGAAGCTTGGGGAAGTGCATGAGGCACAAGGATTCATGAGACTCAGTCAGGGATAATCTTAGTATAATAACTCTATCTCTTCTCCTCCTTAAGGCCTTCCCATAGAGGTCTACTTATACCTCCCCCAATTAGTTTTTTAGTTGGGAAACAATCGGGAAACAATTGGGCCACGGGCAATAGGAGGTAATCAATAGGTAAAACTTGTGAACTCCACCCAAAATTAAGGAAATTTAATTTTTTAATTGTTTTAATACATATATATAGGTTGGGTATTGACTAACCCACATGTACATGCTTTTAGCTCAGGGAAAAGTAGTGTACAGGGAATAAAACAAGTTTTTTATATATTTGGACCAAGTTTGGAAGGAGGGGTTGCCCTAGGCCATAAACAAAGTATCATATATACCAAGAGTTGTAAATGGTCCTATAACAGATGCCCCCTAATATAAGAGGTCAGAAGGGGTACATGATGGTCGAAATGTATTAAGTGTATGGAAAGAATCATGCTGAAACTGAGAAAAACTTCACCAGAATTCAGCCTATGAAGCCATCAAAAGATATTAGAAAGAAACTACTGTCTGAAGTGGGCATAGCCATGCTCAGAGAAATTAAAGCATGTCTACATATCAAGTACAAGTAGATCCAATATGTATACTAGTATAAAGGAACTAAAAGTACATAATGGATCATATGATCATGATCGAAAAAGTACATGTCTGAATATCACATATAAGAAGACGATCAATGATGCTAAAGGATGAAGCTGATCACTGATGTCAAAAACTGATCCCTATAGTACCAAATGAACATGATGGAATAAAATGATACTATAGCGCAACTCGGATGCCAGCATTTAAGATATCACTATGAAGAACTACAATATATAAGGTGGATGGTGTCAACTAGCAGCAACAGGAGCAACTGAAAAGTGAACCAAAACATGTTGATGCAACCCGAGGTCTTCACCGACCGCCATTGTACATTTCTACAAAATGGGAATGAATGATCTGAGGTCAACCATGTGAGAAATCATTTGATTACCAGTCATTGATGTATATTGTTAACAAACGCAAGACTACACATCCATAATGATAATGAGTGTCAAGGTACCAAGTACAATCTAACAAGTGCGAATGAATGAATTGAAGTCGAACACTTGAAAGAATCTATCAATCAGGAGACAATGATGGTTTCCCACTGTCGATAGTGAAGGAATCTACCACTGATGACTGCAAACCCCAAGGTACTTCCAAATGGACTCTAGATATTTTCCCTTGAGAAAATGAGCTATAGTCGATAGGAAAAGATCCGCTAGAAGGAAGGCATTAAGGCATCCTTCATCAGTCTAGCGCGAGTGTAACCCGTAGGCCAATAATGTGGAAGGAATCGAATGAAAATGAATAATGTGGAAGGAATTGAACGAAAATGATATAGTAACCCAACCGAAGCATGTTTCCATCGTATAAAAGATGTAGCTAGCACACGATAGAAACCCTCTAAACCAACCAATAATGAAAGCTGACACAAAAGCGAGGAATCCACCAATAGGGTCAAATGGAAACCAAGGCACTGCACGAATCCCAATGTGTGATAATGAACGCTGATGTCGAACACAAGGGAAACCACTCAGTCAAAGACCCATGATACTGATTGATGTCTAGCACAAGGTAACCTATCAATAATGAAAATAAGGCTAGTGTGTGGCTCTAGATCAGCCCTTAGAGCAGTTTGTCGTAGTCGATAAGGACAAGACCCGTTAGAAAGAATTCAATGGAGACCTTCTCAAACTAGCACGATCAAAGGACCAATATAACTGATGTGATGACAAACATGACACTGACAACCAGTGATGGTCGACAAAAAAATAGGTCAAGAGACACCGTAGAGAGGCCGACTAAGGTTTACTTCCCTTGAACAAAAGCACGACTCAATGATGACTATATGGTAGCATATGATAACTTTGTATAAGTTTGTCATGCAAGAGGCATAAGCAAACTCTCCATATGATTGGAAGAGGTAACCAATTGGAGGAGTACTGACTCAATAATAAGGTTAAGGCACTCCTAAGTCAAACTAAATCCCACCCCAATGGAGGAGAGACTTTCTTTTGAGTGCTTTGTTCAAGGGCGACACGACTGACTCTAGCTGCCAACAAAATATGGAAATGTTGTCCTGTTCTCGCTCTTTTTGGAATATATAATTTTTTTTGTATTTTTCTTTAAGTTGGAAAAACAATAAAAGAATGCTATAGTATAGTGGAAAGAATGAGTGTCAGAGAAACATATGATCTAGTTCCTGGGAGGGGAACATTCCTATGCTCAATGCAGGGAGACAAAACCGGTCAAGGACACTCAAAGGGATGCTCTTTCCACAAGTAAAAGGATGTGTCAAGTTGCAGAAGCTAAGTGATTACATGGTTGACTTTGCAGAAGACATGGTCAAATAAGTGGCTTAAACACGAGTCCAAGTGAAGCTAGCTCAAGGCCAAAAGGATCAAATAGTCAAAATGTAATGCAACAGTACAACTCAACGCAAAGGAGCCTCTAGGGTATAAGGCTAGAAATTAGCGCGAAAGAAAGTAGAATGTGTCTTCAATGCATCAGTCATGGCAGAACTAAATAGGACTCCCAAGCCTACTCAGTATAGCAACACGGGAAACCACTGTCAGCGAGGATCTAACTAAGATTCCCATGTAAAGGATGGCTCTACTATCGCATCATGATTTTAAAAAAATTGGCAAGTGGAAATGGTTTGTGTTAGGTAAACTTGACTCGGGATAGAGTTAAAGTTGACCAGGTTAAACAGTGATGGTTTTGGGGCATATGGTATTGTGCACCCATAGTATTCTGCCCATGGTATTATATGTAATGGACCCTATAAAACACTGGAAGGACTTCATTGTAAAGCAAGACCTGGAGGTGAGCGGTGAAGGCTCACTTGGTCGGATTGCCGAGGGTTTTGGCCAATGCTAATAAGATCTTATTAGGTTGGGTTTTTCCCTGGATTTGGGGTTTTCCTAGATAAACATTTGTGTTTATGTGTTTATGGTTGTTGCTGGTGATTTTTATATTTATTCCTCTCAGTAGTTATTTATCTTATGCAGTCAAATTCTTAACAACTGGTATTAGAGCCAGATATTGTCTTCAAAGGGATTCTTTGATGCCAGGGGTTTATAGTGCCTGATGAGATCAATGCAACTTTTTTCTAGATCTGGGTCTGGAAAATAATGGTGGAACAATCATACGTGGAAGAACCTTGAGGAGAATGTGCGGAAGATAGTGCCGCAACTACCAGGGATCGCAGTGCATTTGCGATATTTACCAGTTTGGAACATGTTAACGAATTGTTTTGGATTCATGTGGCTATTTAAAGAAATTCAGCGGAAAAAAATTGTTCATGCCGCTTCAAAAATTGTTCTTTTTCTGCTACGTGAGGCCACTGGTGCTGGAATCTACAAGGTTCTCATAGGGCTCGCAATTGGAGTGGTTTTATAGAAGTTTTTTGAGCAAATCAAATTGAGAGAGGATGGATCAGAATCTCAGTAGCAATAAACAAAAGAAAAAAAAATAGTGAAGTCAAAATTATTGCATGTAAATGGGCAGACTACTGTAAGACCTGGTAAGGCATGTGTACCCCTCGATGATCACCGGTAAAGTCTGGGTTAGACATAGGTGATAGGGGGGATTTTGGGTTAACAATACCCCGGGTAAAAACTCTAAGGGGGGTAAGAGCTAGAGTGAGTGGGATTGTCTCACTTAGCAGGTTTGGCTGGAGTTAGTCAAGGAACCCCAAGTCAAGTTTAAGGGGGGAATTGTTAGGTAAAATTGACTCGGGATAGAGTCAAAGTTGACCAGGTTAAACAGTGATGGTTTTGGGGTACTTGGTATTGTGCACCCATAGTATTCTGCCCATGGTATTATATGTAATGGAGCCTATAAAACACTAGAAGGACTTCATTGTAAAGCAAGACCTAGAGGTGAGTGGTGAAGGCTCACTTGGTCGGATTGCCTAGGGTTTTGGCCAATGCTAATAAGATCTTATTAGGTTGGGTTTTTCCCCGGATTTGGGGTTTTCTCGGATAAACATTTGTGTTTATGTGTTTATGTGTTTATGGTTGTTGCTGGTTATTTTTATATTTATTCCTCTCAGTAATTATTTATGTTATGCAGTCAAATTCTTAACAGTTTGCTAACCACGATATGATGGGGCCGACCCTACGACCAATGTATCGTTGAATGGAGGCTAGTATGCAATATGTAGCAGAAAATGGTTTTCCCTAACCTAAATTCTAGTGAGAGAACGGTACTTGCCATGATGGGTTAGCGGTCATGGGACGAAAACAACATCTCGAAGAAGTCTCCAAAATATCCTGTAAAAACAACCCACTCTCAACAATCCAAGCCCATAGGTCAAAAAATCCTTCAGACAAAAATCAATTTTTGAAGAAATATTTTGCAATTTCAAAGTTATATAATGACTTTTGAACTCACATTTTTTTCATTTCTGTTTGAAGCAAAGAGATGTGGAGAAAAACTAAGCAAGCTTTCCTCTGAATAATTAGACCATTCGAATCACCCCAAAGTCTCTAGGTAATCCTCAAATCCTACTTGTAATGCTTTATGATAGTTTTTAAAAGTTTTTTCAAAGTTTTGACCATGGGAAACAATGCCAAAAATTCAACTCTGCTTACATGCGGATTGGATCTGAGTAACCCACATATACGACGACCCTACACGTGACTATGTGTAAAGGGAACCCACGTGTACGCGGGTTAAAGTTTTAACATATAAATTCATGGTTGATGTTATCACTCAGGTTGTTCCCTTTGACTCCTAAGGGAATACGGCCGAGGTAACCACAAACCAATCTTTGGATTGTAGGTCCTAGCCTACCAGCAGCCAGAGAGGGCTCTCTCTTTGGAATTTAGCTTTGTTTAAGGGATGATTTTAGGCTAGATATGGGGCACATGGGTTTTGATTTTTGCTTGATTGGATGATTGATCTATTCAAGCAGAGTTCGCATGCAAAGTGTAAGAATTTCAAACCATTGGGCATGGAGTCAATGAGTGTGAACTGAGGGGTGTGTTTTCTTTGGTAGAAGAAGGGAATATGGAGCAAGATAGCTACACATGGCACAATGATTTATGCTAGAACAAGGATGAAATGGAGGTCAGGGGATGAGAGGCAATTAAGGATCTCTCATCTAGCCAAAGAGGGAAAGTGGATGAATAATATCTAGGAGCAATGAAGAATTCCTAGACAGCATTCAGAAATGAGAAGGAAATAGCTTAAACATGTTTAATTAAAAATGCATATTCATCACTGATTCAGAAGAAAACATCGAAAAGTTACAAGAATTGAGCACAGAGGGCATGAAAACCAGTTCTTATCTATTCTTTTTTCCTGCAACTTAGATTATGATATATAGATGATACAGCTATGTATAAACTGATAAACAGAGGGAGGAAAGACTTATTGAACCGTGATCAAGCACGAGAATTCCATAATATGCTCTTCAACCATTAAAAGCACAACAAACCAGTTCAGATGCAAGCATTCCAGCAGTCTTTGATTACAGAAGTTCTTAATCTTTATAGTGCAACTCTCAAATGAGAGATGAACCAAACAACCCACTAACCCATATTACATTGTTCAGGGCTGTATTTATAGGCAAAATATCTACAAAAAAGATCTACTAGAAGATCTCAGGAATTAAATGCAGTTAACCTAACTTCTCTTGCAAGTAATGAAAAATATCTATCTAATGCTGCGCTGGGGGCAACTACTTCAAATATGAGGCTATCTGTCCTTTGTTGTTATGCACTGGCCATTCACCATAACTGTGCATTGGTCTCTGTTCCACTGCTCTTGAGTGGCTTTACTGTGCATTAACTGTGGTCTGAGAGCCTTAAGTGGCTTTACTGCTTTCTTATGGTCGATCTGATACTCTTTGCCGCTTCACTGATACTCTTTAATTAAATCCGGGCTTCTTCCTTTCTCTAATATGCTTAAAACTATGAAATTGCCCGTTTTCTACCCTTTCGAGGCAAAAACAATTGCTGAAAAATGAGGCTTTCCATTTTGGCCTATTTCCCATAGCGATGCGCGATTAGCACCTAAGCGCTAATTGCGCATCAAAAACTGCCTCAGAATTTGATTCCGGGCCTCCTAAGCATCGATTTTGCACTTGCGTGCTTTCCTTTCGCTGGATGACGTTAGTGGTACGGTAGGTGACATCAGCGGTACGACGGGTGACGTCAACATGACGTCAGCAGTGGGACCCAGTACGGATGATGACGTCAGTAGGGTGACGTGGCAGAGTGACATGGCAGGGCGACGCAGCACGATGACGTGGTGCTTACATCACGTAGGGGGGAGTGGTATGCGGTTTTGGGCGCACCGGTTTTGGGTGGAAGTGGTTTCGGAGGAGAGGGCTTCGCCACAGCCGGGAGGGTGACGCGTGGCAGGAGTACGACGAGAAAACCGCCCATCTCCTTGTTAGGACCCATAATTGACCAATTTTGACCTTATATTTCCATTATAATATTATCCTTTTCAGTCATAAGTTATAATCTTTGATCACACAATGACTTGATCACCCCAAGGTATGGAGTAATTTCCCGCATATCTATATGTTTAATCGTTCACTGCATATTCGTAAATATCTTTGTATTTATCTTTAGAAAGCTGACTAAATGTCTTAAGCCGCAGGAATTATAACTTATAGTTGCTGTAACACCAGAAACAACAACTACACAGTTGCTGCAACACCAGAAGCAGCAACTACGCAATTGCCACAGCCAGCAACAGAAATTATCTAAAGTGGGTATTTTGCATCAGTTGGGAATAACAACGGCAACTATCTGAGGAACACAGCTACCCGGACTCAGAACCAGAATAGCACGGGGAATCGGCGAGAGGAATATGCGTATCCCAAGGAAGACGAACGAAGACAGTTATCAGCTGTGTAACAGCCAGAACCTAAAGAAAGAATATATCATTGTATTGTTGCAACAACATCTCTGTAATTCTTATTTTTGATTAAACGGGTCAACCAATTGAACCGTAACAATCTATTGTAATAGATGTCTCCTCTATAAAGAGGAGACATCTACATTAGTCAGAGGGGGGTATGTAATAGCATTTTTGTAAGAATATCAGCAAATCTGAACTTTACTATACTTGAATTTTGAACAGATGAATAGAAGAACTTCCTGAGTATTTAAGCTATTCTCCGTGTTCTGGGGAATCTTGTGAGAAGGACTGGGCCCACCTTCCTCACAAGATTCACCCATTTATTTTCCTGTCAAGTGTGTAAGTGTGTGATATTTTCTTTCTGAAGATACTCTGTTTGGATTCTGTAGCATTACCTCTTGTAATTCTGCTTTGCTAGCACTCTGTTTTATTGATTGTTTGAAGTTATGAAAGTGTATTTCACTAGTGAATCTGAGTGCAGTGTGTGTTAGCATTCTGATTCCAGGGGCAGGTGCTGAACGTCCTCACCTGGAGGATAGGGTCCTGATCCTCTGCCAACAGAGCATCTATCTTTTTGCTTTTCAGATTTGTACTTTTAATTAATTCCTTTTACTTCATCAGCACTGTGATAACTTAGTATAAGAATTAAGTATACTACAATTCTCAATGCTTTTAGAATTTATGTACATACAGTACGCAGTAGCCTTTGGAATAAAAAGACTTTCCCAGGTTGACAATTAATGTGGTACTGGATTGTTTAATTAATAAACAATCCAACTAGCCAACATTTTGGCGCCGTTGCCGGGGAAGGCAACTAAAGATTTCTAAAAGCGTTAATGATCTCTTTGTAAAAATAACAGGTGCATGAGAGGGCGCAAGAAACCTAATTTTACAGGCGGTAAGGGGGGAAGAAAGACTTTTATCGACGAAATCATCTCAAAGGCGGAAACATCATAGAGGACGAGTTCCCGGAGGCCTCAAATCCAGCACTCCTCACAAACGGATCGACAGACAGAGGAGGTATTGGGGCCTGAAAGGAAACTGGAAGTATCAGAACACATTGAGGAACTGGTAGAACCTGAAGAACTTGAAGAACCTGAAGATACAGAGGATAAAGTAAGTGACTCAGGAGAAAGACCAATGGAGGATAACAGAGCAGAGGGAAGGGGGGAGAACTCACTCTCTACCCTGGAATTCCCCATTGGGGACCTACCGAGAGGGACGACTCCTATGAAGAACATTCCCCTTTCGGCGCTACCCAATTTCCATGGGTTATCCTCTGAAGACCCAGATGAATTCCTCTTTGAATTTGATATTTTATGCAAAAGTTATGATTATATGAGCCCTAATCAGAAACTAAAGCTGTTTCCAGCAACACTAAAAGGGAATGCGTTGAGATGGTTCATGAGCTTAGGAGCTTAGGCAATCACCACCTGGGACCAGATGAAAGAAGGATTCTTGGCTAAATACCAAGATTACTGCCGAACAAGAGAAAGGAAGGAAGAACTATTTAAGATGGTTCAGAAAGAGGATGAGAGCTTAGAAGATTTTGTGGAAAGGCTGCAGTATAATCTACAGAGGTATGATCACCCCAATATGAGTAAAGACATTCTGAAGACCATATTGTTGAAGGGGGTAAGAGATGACTGCTTGGACATGTTGAACATGCTAGGAAAAGGGGATATCTCCAAAGAACCATTCGATCAAATTATCAATCTCTGCATGAGGTGCTCAAGAGGAGCAGGGAACAGATCAAAGAGCAGAGGTAATGTGTATTCAAGAGTTCAGAAGTCAGCCAGTGGAGGAGCAACAAGAGCTAAAATAGGTAACTTATTAGAAGAATTTAAAATTGAAATGTTAAGTTCTTTTGCTTCACAAATCGATGCTCTGCAGGTTAAGAAGAAACAAGCGGAAGCAGAAGCTGCTTTAGCTATTTTCTGTTCTAAATGCAGAGGCAAACACCCACTCAGGGAATGCCCACTGGATAAGACACCTGTCTGCACGATTTGCGAAATGGACCATGAAACCCAACAATGCCCTTCTCTGCCTGGAATCAAAGCAGCATTGCAGACAACTGAAGAAGAAGCCGAAGCAGTGTACCTGATGACACAAAGAAGGCAATGGCCACAAAGACAAGGTATGAACTCTAACACAGCATTGAGTCGTTGGAATAATAATGCTCCTTTTCAAACAAATTACCCACCCATGAACCAAATGCAGTACCCACCCTTTAATGCAATGAATTTTCCACTTATGCAACAACCTAATATCCCTTTTCCTGATCCTACTATGTGGAATCCTTGGGCCCCACAGCAACCATACTTCAATCAATGGAACCCAAATTGGGCAACCCAGCAAATACCATTTCCTCAACAACAACAGTCTCTGTCCTTGCCACCCAATACTTCCCAGACTAACCAAGCAATGAGACCCCAACTGCCTGTACAACCTAACCCCAATCCAAACAATAATAAAACCTTGCAGGTAATCGACATTCAAAGTCAACTTGCCCTTCCCATGCAATGCAATGATATCCATTTACGTTCTGGAAGAATAGTTGAACCCATTATAGATGACATTACTGAAAAAGAAGAAACTAGGAAGGAAAAGTCATCCAATAAAGATATTGAAATTCTTGAATCACCCACTAACAAAACTGTCCGAACAACTGAACCACCTTTCCCTGAAAGATTGACTCTAAGTAAAACATTTGAGCCACCATCTTTCAATATTTTAGGAGAACTGCAGAATTTATATGTTAAAATTCCACTATTACAAGCTCTAAGAGATGTCCCTATCTACGCCAGAACTGTTAGGGATATTTGTGTCAGGAAACCTGGAAGAAAAGCCAAGGAACCCCTCATAGTTCATGTGATGGGGGAACTGACTGCTCTAATGACAGAAAAAGACCCTCCTGTGAAATATGGTGACCCCGGTCACCCTATAGTAACAGTTCAGATCGGCAAGACCTTTGTCTCTAAAGTTCTAGTGGATCTAGGTGCTGCAATAAATATTATGACACTTGAAACAGCACAATTACTGCAGTTGAAACATTTGATCAGGGAAACTCCAACTATTTTAGAGCTGGCTGATCGCTCTACAATCAAACCTGAAGGAGTAATCGAAGACCTGGTAATCTCTGTAGAATCTTGGAATTACCCGGCCGACTTTGTGGTGTTACAAACTAAAACAAAGTTGGGGGGTCATCCACTAATTCTAGGAAGACCATGGTTGGCTACAGCAGATGCTTTCATCAGCTGTAGATCTGGATCAATGACAATATCCAATGGCCAGGAAACTAAACAGTTGACTCTTTACCCTCATGCCACACCCATGATTAATAACGATAATTCAATATGGGTAGACTATGAGGATGAAGAAGCCCAACCTATTTTAACAATCGGACAAGCTTTAACTCTCAAAAACTCAACTGAAGATGAATTAATCAGCAACTTCATTTCTGAACCTTCTTCAGTTAGCTCAGAGATACATAATCATCTCACTACAATCCTAGAATCAGAATCCCAGAACAATCTTGAAACAGAAAATTCATCTCAGATATTAGCTGGTAGTCCATCCAAAAGTGTGACAATAGAAATTGAACCAGGAAAAACATTAAATATAAACCCTAACCTAACAAATGATCAAAAGAAACAGTTAATGAAGCTACTTAAAGAAAATAAGGAGGCATTCGCTTGGGATTACACAGACATGAAAGGGATTTCCCCTGAGCTGTGCACTCATCGGATTTATATTAAAGAAGGATCCCGTCCAGTTTGTCAATCCCAAAGAAGGATGAACCCTAATCTTAGGGAAATAGTAAAAGAATAGCTTCAAAAGCTGTTGAATGCAGGATTTATATACCCCATATCTGATAGTGAATGGGTTTCTCTGCTAGTAATAGTACCCAAGAAAAATTGGAAATGGCGAGTATGTGTAGATTATAGAGCCCTAAATAAGGCCACCCGAAAAGACCATTTCCCGTTACCATTCATTGATCAGGTATTAGATAGTTTAGCTGGTAAAAAGTTCTTTTCCTTTTTGGATGGATTTAGTGGTTATAATTAGATAAGGATTGCACCCCAGGACCAGGATAAAACCACCTTTACTAGCCCTTGGGGGACCTTTGCTTATAGGGTTCTCCCATTTGGTCTATGTAATGCACCAGCGACATTTCAGAGAGCGGTCATAGGTATCCTTTCTGATATGGTAAATGATTCTTTAGAGATTTTTATGGACGACTTCACTCCTTATGGAACTACCTTTGAAGATGCTTTGCAGAATCTTGAAAAAGTACTTAAGCGGTCTATTGAAGCACATCTTGCCTTAAGTACTGAGAAATGCCACATGATGATGAATGAAGGCATTGTATTAGGCCATTATGTTTCATTATTAGGAATTCAAGTCGATCCTGCAAAAATACAGGTAATTTTGACCCTCCCTATTCCCAAAACCCAGACAGAAGTATGAAGCTTCTTAGAACATGCAGGGTACTACAGAAGATTTATCAAAGATTTCTCTAAGATAGCTTCCCCGCTGTTTGTGTTATTAACAAAAAACGCTGAATTTAAGTGGACTGATGACTGTGAGAAAGCATTTGATCAGCTTAAACATCAGTTGTCCATAGCTCCCATTTTAAGAGGACCAGATTGGGCACTTCCCTTTCACATATCCTCTGATGCTTCTGACACTGCCATAGGAGCTGTCCTGGGACAGGAAGAAAATGGTCTTCCCTATGCCATTTACTTCATTAGTAAAAACATGACTCCTGCAGAACTCAATTACACGGTCACTGAGAAAGAATTTCTAGCAGTTATCTATGCTATCAACAAATTTAGGCATTACATCACTGGTTATACTACTTTTGTGCATACCGACCACTCGGCCATCAAATATTTAATGAATAAATCAGTCACAAATGCCCGAGTCACTAGATGGTTACTGTTATTGCAGGAATTTGACATCACAATCGTAGATAGACCAGGAAAAGAAAATGTAGTTGCTGACTTTCTTTCTCGATTAAAAACTAATGAAGATATTCCAGTAGATGATTCTTTTCCCGATGAGTATTTATTTGCAATCTCTGCCCACTCACCTTGGTATGCAGATATTGCTAACTACTTAGTTGCAGGAAAATTACCATCACACCTATCACACAGAGAAAAGAGGAAAATCATTCAGCAGAGCGCTAGGTACAGCTGGATAAGCGGATGTCTGTGCCATACAGGGATAGATCAGGAAATCAGGAGATGTGTTGGGGAAGACGAGATCTATGACATATTAAAAGCTTGTCATGATGACCCTTGTGGAGGACACTTTGCAGACAAAAGAATAGCACACAAGGTATTGAGAATGGGGTATTATTGGCCATCACTTTTTAAAGATGCCAGAAAATATGTGAAGGTATGCGACAGCTGTCAAAGAATGGGCCAGCCTAACCATAGAGATGAAATGCCACTCAATCCCTAGGTAACTCTTGAACCTTTTGAAAAAGGGGCATTAGATTTTGTAGGTCCTATTAATCCTCCATCTAATCAGAGAGTGTACATATTAGTATGCACGGATTATATGACTAAATGGGTAGAGGCCAAAGCACTCATTAAAGCTAATGAAGAAGCAGTACTAACATTCTTATTTGAAGAAATCTTTGTTAGATTTGGATTACCCAGAGAATTAGTCACTGATGGAGGACCTCCTTTTAATTCTCATGGCTTCAAAGACACGCTCCAAAAATATCATATTAAGCACAAAATGACCACACCATACCACCCCCAAGCAAATGGGCAGGTGGAAAGTACCAACAAGGTCATTGAAGCCATCTTGACAAAAACGATAAAGGAGAACAGAAAGGACTGGTTTCAAAGACTACCTGAAGCCTTATGGGCCTATAGAACTACTTGGAGAAACACAACAGGCTTTTCACCCTATGAGTTAGTTTTTGGAAAGAATGCCATTTTCCCTGTAGAATTTGAAATCAAAACCTTGAGAACTACTTTAGCTGTTAACCTTGATTTAACTGATGCACAGACAGCCAGGTTGCAGCAGCTTCATGAGTTGGATGAGAAAAGATTGGAGGCTGTCCATCAAACAATGATGATACAGCAACAAAGAAGCAAATGGCATGACAGAACCATCAAGCAGAAGCAGTTCCAGAAAGGTAACTGGGCTCTACTTTATGATTCCCGTTTCGAGAATTTTCAGGGCAAGTTAAGAACAAGGTGGTTAGGACCGTATGAAGTGGATGCTGTTTTTCCAAATGGGACAGTCAGACTTTTAACAATTGATGGGAGCAGAACACCACTGTTAGTAAATGGCTATCGACTTCGGTTATACCAGCGGCTAGTTTCTAAGGAAGATTTTAAAGCTACTTGCATGGCAATAAAACCGTGTTTCTTTGCAGGGGAACTTGCTATCCCTCAAAGCACTTGAAATTTTTATTACTTATGCAATTTCTTTTTAGGTTAGATATTTTGTTTTTAAGAAACTAATAAATCCTGTCAAGGATGGCGATATTATATTTCAGTATTTTGCAGATTTTAGCTTGGGAGGAAGCTGGAAAACAAGAGTTTCAAGGGAATTATTTCGTGAACGTGGAATCTCCTGTTGCTGCAACACCACCCCCGTTGCTGCAACACCATTTCCTGTATCGTAACATTATCTCCCGTTGCCGCAACACCACTCCCTGTTGTCCAAAAACATCAGTTCCACTTCTGCAATACCATTTCCATGGGTATAGCATCATTTCTCGATTTCCATCACTCTAGTACATTTCCCTCACAAACTTTTTTTTCCGGTAATTCCCTGTCACTAAACACCAATTTTGGTGTTCCAATATCGTTTCCCGGACATAAAATACCCTTCCCGGCTAAATTCACTCACGAAAACCTGCTACCCCAAGCGACAAATTCCGATAAAAGATACCACTCCTTATGATGACTATGATATCTGACTATCACTTTCCATCATCATCATTACAAATTACCGATATTCCCACACTTTCAGATCCGTGGTAATCATTGTGACTCAGCGGAAGACGAGATAAGACTTTTTGACGCAGCAATCAAAAAAAGGTAAAATACAAGGTACGCATGTTTATCAATGGGCATTAAATAATAGATAATGCGGAGAAAGCTGATAGGACTATCAATTAGTTATACTTCCAAT
>APFE030149124.1:1208-18788 GCA_000404065.3 Pinus taeda
CAAAGCAAAATCACCCAACACTGTGAATGTACACAAGAATACCGACAACACTTCTCTATAGATTACAAAATTCCAGCCTCTGGATCTCTATGATGAGGGATCCATATATAGATGATTACAAAGAGGTGAGTCATCTTTTGGGATCTTGATTAGTGTCTTCTCTCTGATAGTTACTGCTTCCACTTGGAGAATGAAGATCTCTTACTCATCCCTGGTCGAAAATGGAGTGGCAAGTGTTAGAGGGGAAGCTTCTCGAAGATTCCATGATCTTCCACCTCGCATTTTGTTCCATGCCATTTGTCCATTCCTCACCATCGCACCCTACAAAGGAGCAAAATAGTATGCATCACACCTTGTACATTGGGAAGGTGATATGCATCGCACCCTCTGCATGGAGCTTTCAGTACGGTCCAATTTTGACCATTTATGAGCAGTTTTCAATAGAGAACTTCTGGGAGATGATGTAATCAGTTGACCTTGTTCCTTTAGGCAGTGAAGCAACCCTTTTAGGGACTTAAGAGCCCTCAGTTTATTGAAATTTGTGATTGGGGTTGAAGTGGCCAAAAATGTCTATAACACCCCGTTCTCTCTCCTCCATGGGCTGATGTCGATAGAATAGGTATGATTTTATATAACTCTGGGTCAACGGACCTACCAACATCCTAGCCATTGGCACGTTGGTTGGAATGTGATATGTGGGTATGTTTAGTATTAGTTATAACAAATGTTGAATTCTACCATAGTTAACTTTCTTTTCCATATTTGACCATGTGCCACTAATATAATAGTTGTCATGTGACTGTTGTTGTGGGTTGGCCAAGGTTCATTTTACTTCTAGTTGGGTGTTACGTGACACTATATGATTGGGTCACGTGGCCCCATACAATTGGAGCACATGTGTGCTTAGTCATCCTTGTCTTGCCACATCATCTTCCTAGAAGGATTCCATGTCATGTCATGTGGAGTGTCGAGTGGGTGAGATATAGTACTCCTCAGGGGTGTTATCTTGTGCCTCCTAGTGATGCCACGTGGCACTACCAATGCCAAAAAAATTATTGTTTGCCAAAAACTTTAGAAGAGCATAACTTTGTCATACATACTTAGACTGAGGTGTCATTTGTATCGTTAGAATCGTCTCCACAAGATCTATGACTTGGCGCTAGTTTTTTTTATGAGATTTGAGGACTTTAAATTTTGAGCCTTTTTGTCAATCCTCGTGGATCATTCCTCCCCATTGAGAACCTTTTGGGACTTGAATGCTTATCAATCAATAGGTAGGTGAGGGAATTGTTCCCTCACTTTCTCATTTTCAATCGATCGTGCCTTGCTAGAATGCATTCCTTTAAAACCCACTTGAAGGTACTTCACATCTCCCTCACATGAAGTCTTAACTCTTATGTCTAGGATGATGCCTTTAAGAAACTTGTCCAAGTATTCTAGAGCGAAATCATCCACTAATGGAACATGACCACTCTCCTCTAGATCCATGGTCATGGGTGGTTCATAAAGTTTCAAGTTCTCAACATTGACTACGGAATACATATGCATATATGCTAGAAGATCAAGGCGATAGTATGTGTTCCAATATCTTCTATGATAGTGAATGTGTCATAGCTAATTGGTTTAAACTTCTTGCCTTCTCCCTTTAACCTATCCTTGTTCATGTGAATCCATACTTTGTCTTCAACTTGGAATTGGTGATCAATTTTGTGTTTTTCATATCAGACCTTATATTGTGCCTAACTCTTTTCCAAATGTTCTTTCATTTCTTGATGAATCATTTGGATCCACTAAATGAACTTGTGAGCTTTGTCTTCATCACTTCGCTCATTGGAATATTCATATTTCCCAAAGACCAAATCTAAGGGAGCTTTTTGCAGGTATCCAAAGCATGTCTCAAAGGGTGAACTTTGAGTTGAATAGTACAAAGCCTTGTTGTATGCATATGGAACATAATGTATATGTTCATCCCACAACTTAGGATGCTTGTTGCAATACCCTCGGATCAAATGAACCATTGTTCTATTAACGAACTCTATTTTTCTATTAGTTTGTGGATGGAATGTTGCACTGTTATTTAGATTGGTGTCCATCATCTTCCATAAGCCTGTCCATAACTCTCTAAGGAATTGAGAGTCTTGAGCTAAAGAAATGGATGTGGGTAGTCCAAAATGGACTTGTACATGCTAAAAGAAAAGTTGAGCAGTCTACTCAACAACAATCTTCTTTTTACATGGCACAAAGACACATCTTTCTAAACCTATCCACCACTACATACAAGTAGTCATGACCCCTTTTTGACAAAAGCAAGCCCCTACAAAATCCATGGAGATACATTCCCAAGGATGAGAAGGAATAAGGGGTGGTGTGTATAGCCCTATTTTTTTATTAGTGGGCATATAAATAGAGAACATCACATGCCCTTTTACATATTTGGTTACAATTTCTTTCATTAGAGGTCAATAACAAAACCTCTACAACTGAGACATAATTTTCCCTACCCCAAGTGACTAGACATAAGAGAAGTGTGGACTTTTTGAATTACATGGACCCTTTCTCTTGTAGGAATACATAACTTTCCAAGATGGTGGAGTAACATATCCTAAAAATGGTAGTTCTGCACCTGCGATTCATGGGTTAACCTTTCATAAAATTCTTTAAAATCTCCATCAGTAGCATATTGTTCAACACAACTATCATGATATAAAGAAGAAATGTTCAAAATAATAGATGCATAAATGGGAGGTATAGAAAGAATATCTTCCATTTGGTTACTTATACCCTTCTTGTACTTAAATACCAAATGGAAATGTTGAAGGAATCCCATCCATATGAAGTGATGAGTTTGTTGAACTTGGTTTGTGATTGGAGAGAGTGTAAGGGTTGATGGTTTATATGTATGATAGTCTCATTTCCTATCAAGTATTGCTTCAATTTCTTTACACTTTGAACCAATACATACAACTCTCTGTCATACGTAGGATAGTTTACAATAGCTTGAGAGAAAGTCTCTAAATGGTAACAAACTGGTTTATGATGCATCATCATTACTACACTATGTAATATACACTAGCATCCATCTAGATCTCAAATGGTTGTTGAAGGTATGGTAAGGCTAGTAATTGCATTGTACTGACTGTTTTGTAGAAATTTCAAGAAATTTGCTACTGCTACTGAAATCAAATTGAAATCAAGAGACAAAAATTTCTTCTACTATTCTAAAGAAAGGAAAACACAAGATAGAAACACATGAAATTACATGCAACCATGAAAACCATAAGAACACAATGATTTATAGGGGAACCCAACTGGGAAAAACCCCTCCACTGCTTTGCATTAATTCAGATGAAAAGAGAAATAATTACAATGTATTTCTTGAACTCTGAAGCACACCTTTCGCAATAAACTTGATCTCCTACTCCTTGAATTTCTCTGGCCAACACTTAGTCAATTCAATCCTCAACCAACTGCTTATTTCCTTTCATAATCCTAGAGGAATTATCCCCTAAAAAATAGGAGAAATTCCATATTTCCTTGTGCAATAGCTTAAGGAATTGATCACCTCCTCAGTGAAAAAGTAATGTACACTCAAAAATATACAATTATAAACACAAATATGCCTTTTCCAATCACTCAACTAGGAAATTACAATTCCATGCATGACTATGTCTATTTTTAGTTGATTGACTAGTTCAACTAATATATCACTGAGTTAACAACAATTCTACTACTCAACTGGCTCAATTAATTACTTGAGCTCAGTTAACTAAGACAAACTGAAAATAATTGAACTAATTTCCTAATTTTTTGGAATAACTACACTCACAACTTTAATTCTAGGCTATAACTCAAATTTACTACGCTAACTATTAGACAAGGTCGTGTCACACAAGTTAACTACAATCCAAGTCATCCTGCTGATATGGAAAATTGAATTTCTCCTTTTGACTAAGGCACAAGTCAAATGAAGACTTTTCTTGCTACATTTTCAACACTCCCTCTTAGCAAGAAAAGTATTTTGCACATTCCCAATCCTACTCGTGTAGGAATGTACTGTAATACAACTCCCTCTCGATGTTCTTGCTGTTACTTCAACAACTGCAATTGAGAAGTATCAAAAATATTGAATCAATTGTGTTTGTGAGCAACAGCTATCTCCTGAGAATCTGGTTGCTCCTAGTCTTTGCATTGTCTACATATAATATTGTGTTGTTTGTGATTTTGCATTATGCCTCTTGCACTACTATCAACACTTCTCTGTGCTCCTTAGCATCTGATTGCAACTAGTTTGCAATTGTCACTCAATATTTGACTGCATCAAATGACACATGCCCATCTGCTATTAAATATTGTGGGCTAGTGTAGCAAGGGTAATGATCAATGAGAAGAGCATACTGCAATTGCTACAACTCTTCCTATGGATCCTTCTAAAATATTAACAACTTTGGGACTAAGGCTCTACATCGCCCCACCTCACTCCTATAGGTATAAATACATGCATGAAGAAATTCGATCTACTCATATTGTTGCTTCTATTACTATGTTCTGGCTTCCACATTGTTGTTGCAATTACTACAAAAATGAGTTGGATATCCCCATCTCTTGAACTACAAGCTTCCATAAGGCTACTCCCACTAAAACTAGACTCCCTATGAGTCTCAATCTCGTTGTGGGAAATCTATTTTCTCCCTCCTTGCAACTCACGATGTGCTCCTATAATGGAAATTTGACTACACAACTTTCCATTGGGAATCTGATGGCTAGAACTGAAACTGTAATTTTCATTTCCTGTTTCATTGCATCTAGCTCTGTAATTGTCTCACGTGGAATGCAACTAGATCTGCAGTTATCATTTGAATTAATGGCTTCCCCTGCTAACATTGAACTTTCTACTATGATACTATGGGCCCCTGTAGCAAAGGTGATGATGTTGTTGCAGCAACTGGGACTAATCTAACTGATCTCCTTGTTGCTTCTTCACTATATCTTGCCCACTTCACATAGTGGAGTGTCATAATCCTCTTCATCTTGGATTTGGTGCCCCATTACCTCCTATCAATCCTTGTCCCTTGCTCGGAAACTTTCACTTGAAGGCTCACACTTCCTCTAGCACCTACCCCCGACAACGAAAAGTTGATTTGCTACCCAAATCTGTATTTTGGATAGCTCACATGACATCCTCTGGCAATCTCGTACAACCATCTTTAGAAAGTTGCAAAATCTATGAAACTCAAAACTAAAATTTAAATAGGAATCTCCTCCTCTCTCGCTTGGCTATCTGCTCTGTAATTCATACTCCTTTCTAGAATGCACAATCCTTTCTACTAGTTCTACCTTTGCAACTGGAAATTTTAGATTTCCTAAAAATTGGAAACCATCTAAGAAAACTCCCTCCTGTATGTTCACTTTCTCTTCCACCAGGCATTTATTCTACTCTAGTAACTACTGCAAAACCCTTTTGTGCCCAAACAAGAAAAATTCTTAGTGAAAATATGAGCTATCGGTGCTCTCTCTATCACTCGATCTGGAAAACTGAATTTTTCTGTAACTCAGCACTGAAAAATCAAACTGCCCAGGAATTCACACTCTTTGGCTAGGCACTTTGTAGCCCCAAAAAATTCTTCATGTTTCTCCCTTTGAGAAACAAACATTCTTCATTTGCTTCTGAGCTTCCCTATCTAATAAAATTCACTCTGATAACATGTCGAAATTTCAAGAAATTTTCTACTGCTAATGAAATCAAACTGAAATCAAGGCACATAAATTTCTTCTACTATTATGTGGAAATGAAAACATATGATGGGAACACATGCAATGACATGCAACCATTAAAACCACAAGAACACAATGATTTACAGGGTCATCCAACTGGGAAAAACCCCTTCGTTGCTTTGCATTAATTCAAATGAAAAGAGAAACAATTACAATGTCTTGCTTCAACTCTGAAGCACACCCTACAATGGAAACTCATTCTCCTACTTCTTGACTTGATCTAGCCAACACTTATTCAATTAAATCCTCAACCAACCTCCTATTTCCTTGCATAATCCTAAAGGAATTAGCCGCTAAAAAAAAGGAGAAAATCCCTATTTCCTTGCACAATAGCTCGAGGAATTGATCAGATGTTCAATGAAAAAGAAATGTACACTCAACAATATACAAATATAAATACAAATATATCTTTTCCATCCACTGAACTAGGAAATTCGAATTCCATGCATGAGTCTGTCTATTTTTAGCTAATTGACTAGTTTAACTGAGAGATCACTGAGTTAATAATAGTTCTACTACTCAACTGACCTCAACTGACTCAATTAATTACTTGAACTCAGTTAACTACATCAAACTGAAAATAAATGAACTAGATTGCCAAATATTAGGAATCACTACATCCACAACTCTACTTCTAACCTATACCTCGAATTTACTGAGCTAACTAGTAGAAAAGGCCATGTCACACAAGTTAATTGTAATGCAAGTCATCATGCTGACATGGAAAATTGAATTTCTCCATTTGACTAAGGCACAAGTCAAATGAAGACTTTTCTTGCTAAATTTTTGACACTTTTAAATTAAGGCATTGAAAGCCTTGTGTTGCTTTCCTCCCCACTTAAATATCAACTTCAAACTAGTCATGGCATGCAAAGGAGATGTAATGATGGAGAAGTTAGTTATTAATCTTCTCTAGTACTCTACTGCTCCAAAGAATCTTCTCACTTCTATTACACTTGTAAGTTTAGGCCATTTAATAATTACATCAACTTTAGAAGGATCAATCTTCGATTGACCTCTTCCAATAATATGACTTGAATATACTAAAGATGTTTTTCCAAATTCACATTTGGACAATTTTAATTATAATTTCTCTTTTTGCAAAGTGGACCAACACTTTTTGACATGTTTTACATGATCATCCCAGTTTTTGCTAAACACAAGTATATAATCTAGATATACAAGCACAAAATCATCTAAGAATGGTTGAAATACATCATTCATCACCCCCATGAATGTAGCTATGGAATTGCAAAGCCCAAATGGAATTACCAACTACTCAAATAGTCCTTGCACCCGCTTCTTCATTTCTTCCATTTCCATAACTATCATCTCGTACATTCCCACATTTGGAAGAGGGGCATCTTTTTAAAGATGAATCTCATGCCGAATTTCTCTTTTGGGAGGTAATGTGACTGTTTCCTAAAGAATCTCATCTTAGAGACAATATCAAGAATTTATTTCATTTGGGAAGGATTAAAACCTTTGAAAGCATCATATGCTTCAACTTCTTTTGCCATCACAACTATTATCACCCAAAAAATGATCACCTAGCCATTTTCTACTATGTTGATCAAAATACGCCAAGAAGGATGTTTATTTTACATATTAAAACCCACTTTCACCTTAGGAAATAATTTAGTGAACCATTTTCTTAAATAATTTCTCATTAAAATCCAAAAAACCCCATGAGGATAATTAAATAAATCATTATTTATTTGTCATTCCCTCAAAACAATTGATAAAGCATTATTTAATGATTATTTCTAACCATTTTTTACTTCGTCACTCAGGAATAATTAAATAAATCATTATTTATTTATTCTTTGCTGATTTCCCTCATGAGATAATAGTTAATTCATTATTTAATAATTATTTCTAATTCATATTTGACTTAATCACCATAAAGTAATTAATAAATATTTTTTTATTTGTCAATTGCTTTAACCACTTTCTAAATAAATATGTTTGACCATTTTGAATATCTTTACATCTCTAAAAAATATCATAAAATATTCATAATAGCTAGATTTTGAGTTAGTATATAATATTTTATTATTTTCTAAATCTTAATTTATCTCAATATTTTGTTATAAATGGAAGGGTTTTCTCCTCATTCTTCACCATGACCATTCTCATCATCCCCATTATTGCCTCATGACATTTTATCTCTCACCTTCAGTTCAAGCATCCATTGCCATGTTTTGCCCATTGCATACAACCATTGAGAGAAAGAGTTGAAGCACAGAGCCATCAAAAATATCAATACCACAGAGGAGGGATTTTCTAACCCAAGTCTACAATATCTCCTCAACAGGTGTATTATTTCCTATAATAAAATTAGTCATTTTAATTCTCCATTGGGTTGTTATACACTATTTTTATTGTTATATGTTTCTATTTGTGACTGCATATCTTTTCTTGCAAATGTTCTAATTTTCTTTATTGCAATTTTGAAGCATAGATATAGCCACATTTTATTGTTAGGGTTTCTAGTCACCAACAACTTAAGTGAAGGGATTTTCTTACACTTGCCTAAAAACTTCATACTAATAACAACCATGAGAATACACTTCTTGTTGTAGTTGGTGAGTCTCTTCATCTAACCTCTACTGATAAGGGTTGACTTGAATTTCATGCAGTGAGCTCAGACAATATATTCCATCCCATATTTACTAAAATGGTACCCATTCTCATGCCTGAAAAAGACTACTTTCATGTCATACAAGTATGGGCTTCCTAAGACTATCCCACATATGTCAAGTGTGACAGCATCTAAATCAACCTCATCTACCCTCTTGAAGTAATGACAAACCTAGCCCTACATTGCTTGGTGACATTCAGTTTTATATTATCGTACACACAACCAAGAGGATAGGGTTTTGGATGAGGTGTAATTTCCAAACACAACTTATTAAAATTTGATTCTATAATGATAAATAATGCTTGGAGATGATACATCAACTAGAATAATGGGAAAATAAATAATTTCCCTTGATAATGAGATATGTAATGCAAAATATGTCTTGTTTGTTGAAGGTTTAAAGCAAGATGTTTTAAATGTAAGTCAAATGGTTGATAATGGACATGAGGTCATATTTTCTTCTAAAGGTTACAAAATTAGGAAGAAATAATCTTGTATATTATTAGAAACAACAACCAAGATCTTAAACAATGCATGTGTCCTTAATAAAGTAAATCAAAAGATTGCAGTATGAGAGTGTTATCTCTCTCAACCAATTTGTAAAACACAAGTGAGGGACAAAACACCTCAATTCACATAAAGATGATATAAATAATTGAGGTTGATTTGCAAAAGAAGAGTGATGCATTGAAAAGAATACTAGAGATATATTAGGGATAATAAGTAAAGCTCATTTGGATAGAAAACAATATGAACAAGTGAATTAAAATAACCAACCTAGATCTATCTTAACTTTGGATCTACTAAGCGCTAAGAAGGATCAAATCTCTTGAGGTTCAAACCTCTTTTAGAGTGAAAATAGATTTGATCCCTCTCAGTGCTTAGTAGATCCAGAGTTAAGATGGATTTAGGATAGTCTTTCCCCCTTTAAATATGATATATGATCCCTCTTGGTGCTTAGTAGATCTGGAGTTAAGATGGATCTAGGATAGTCTTTCCCCCTTTAAATAGGATATATTCCACATGAATACCATGGGTCAATACCATGAGCAAATATCGTGGGTCAATACATTATTTTTATTTTTACTTTTACTTTTACTATTCTATTATTTTTGTTTACATGACATAGTAGGACAAGATAGGACATTTCAACATATCTTCCATATTGGGCCAAAGAGTGCCTCTTGGTTGAAATTAATAATTATTAGTAATATTAATTATAGCTAATAATTTGATTACTTGATTTAAATTTAAATTTAAATTTATTTTTATGTAATTTAACCAAGTCAAAATGTTTTAATTAATAATTATTTTATTTTATTTAATTTTATTTTATTATTATTTTCATTTCTATGTAATTTTTCCGAGTTAAAATGTTTACATAACATAACATAACCATACAACATCTCTCCCATAATGGGTTGGAGAGCATCTCTTGGTGCAAAGATGGCATCAAAAGTAAAAATAAGTCCACAGGAATATCTAACATGCAACATGAATGAAGGAAGATGTCAAATTTTGTCAATGATGCTTGTTTGTGAGGAGGTCAGAGAGAAGAGCAATGTATAAGCTAAAGAGGACTTGCAAGATAAACAATAGCATGCATTCATGGGGATTTGATTTTCAAGCAAAACATGAAATGAAAAGTTTGCAAATCTTATATGTTTTGTTTTTGTTTTTGTTTTGTTTTTTTTTTTTTCATTTGTATAAGTTGTTGAGACAATTAGTTTCAGAAATCGTGAGCATAAGCATCCTATCATGTTAAGGAAGGGGAAGAATTTGGCTCTTGAACAACCATTTAGTAATGAATTATTGGGATCAGAACTTACTGAGGGGGTGGGGGGAGGGTGGGGGGGGGTGTGAGTAAGTAATTTGAAATTTGTAGTCTTTACTTAATAATCATACTATCAATTGTAAATATCTAACAACAATCAAAATATTCACATCTACATAACACTTGTACACAATGATTTTAATGTGGAAACCCTTATGGGAGAAAAAACCCCAAAATACTTTTTGTTTATTATTGTGTGATTCAAAATCACAAACTATGATTGCATCAAATATTTGTGAGCACCAAATCATAGGAACAACTAGCTTCCTTGATAGTTTCGCTAGCCCCAACTTGTACGAAGCAACAAATTCCTCAAATCAGTAAACATCAGTTTTCTTAGAGATACCAACCACTGACAAATGAAGGCACAAACCTACTATCTCTGCAACTCAGAAATATGTGAAATTAGGAATTTATCTCTGATAGTCTACTCTAATTCAACAAGCTCTCTCAGCTTCTACAAGCACTCATTTGACTACCGTTATGAATCTCACTGGAAATAAATGATGTTATTTTTCAACATGGAATCCCTCACCCGTCGATAGAACCAGTAAGATATTAACTCCCTGAACACTTGATCAGGAACGTCTAATACATGGAACTTGTAGAAATGAACCAGTTATATCCCTATGGCTCATCTCAAAAGTAATATGTTTTCCAAAAATGGAAATCACTCTTCACACAACATGCTTGCAGTGCCTAAGACTTGACTGAGAGAAATGTTGTTGTTTTGCACCATGGTATTGGAAGTAATGCTTCCTTTAGTTGGTGTGAGTTTTCATTGTGAATTCCCAAGCATCAGTCTAGAAGTTATTGCTTCCTATGTTTGGAGTCGTGTCATGTCTGAGCCATAATTTCTGGAAGTAAGTGATATATGTGTTATATATGTAATCAAAATACATCTAGTGTGATTTGTGTTGGTTTTGCAATCTCTCACTCTCCATTTTTCTTAACATGGTATTAGAGCCTAGTCTTGATATGGATTGTTAATGAGGGTTTTGAGGCCATCGTCAAAATTCCCTGTGGTGGCTATCGTGGAGATGAGCTTGGCATGTTTTTATTGCAAGAGGGCAGAGATCGGTCATGATCTGATTGGATCTAAATTTCTTGAAGTATCGGCTACTTGAAAGGATTTTGGAGCATGATGTTGTAAGCAACAAATCACTGGTGGATCTCAGGTTGAAGTGAGATTATTTTACACTCTTTTCTTGTGCCACTGAAAATCTCCCCATTGTTCATTGTCATTGGAACAACCATTGTTGAAGGAAGGAAACATTTACTGCTTTTCTGTTGGAAGTCTGGACATGAGCCAGTATTGCTTGCTAATTTGGAAGGTTACGTAGAGTTTATACCATGGACCAATACCATGGACCGAAAACCATCGCGTCCAATACCATGGACTGAAAACCATCGCATCCAATACCATGGACCGAAAACCATCGCGTCCAATACCATGGACCGAAAAGGTGTTGCTGGTAAAGGTGGACACTTTGAAGAATACTGCAGATGCATTGACAAAATCTGTGAGCTCTGAGAAGTTCTCTTAGTGTAGAGAGACAATGGGCATTTCAAGGCTAGGAAAATGACTAAGATCTCTTGTGGCCCCCTGTGGAAAGAAAACAAAAATTCAGAGAATGTTGGGTTGTGGTATATTCTTTCCACGTAGTTAACAAGGGGTTTGAAGAGCACCCGTAACCCCACTTTATGGTGTCTGGGGCAGTGCCCCAGAAATTTTTGTTTTTGGACCCTATGTTAGGTTGGGCGGACCCACCTATGGTTTTGTGCATGATTTTCGCACATGTTTTTTGGACGCAATGGTTTTCGGTCCATGGTATTGGACACAATGGTTTTCGGTCCACGATATTGGACGCGATGGTTTTTGGTCCATGGTATTGGATGTTTTAGCATGTATAAATATGTATTGTAACATTGAAAGGAACATAATGAAAAATCAAGCTGGTAGTCCCAGTTTTGGGATCCAGGGGAAAATCTATGTGTATAAGTGTTTTATGTGTTATGATCTCACATTGTTTATTTTCCATGTTTTAGAATTCGTATGCAGGTAATTTTTGTACGGGGTTAAAACCTACAATTCTATCAAGGTGCAAGAACATAACCGACATTGATCTTGGAGTCAACCTCTCATCCTGGGGAGACAAAGGGTTTTCCACTCTGCTCCAGGTCCTGAGCGTAGTTATTTTTTATTTTTTTTTTTTGTTTCCTACTGTTTTTCTTTTTCTCTTTTTTTTCTTGCTCTTTTTTATTTTTATAGGGGCCACTTTCTCGTCCTGGGGAGGGAAATAATTTTTCGCCTTACTCTAGGTCCCGAGCTTAGAATTTTCCTGCAGTATTGTTTGTTTTGATTTTGAAATACCCACTCTCTCGTCTTGGGGAGGGAAAGAGTTTTCTCACCCTGCTCCAGGTCCTGAGCTTTAGTTTTATTTTCGTTGGTTTATTGTTTCCTTTTTTTTAAATCATCCTCTCGTCCTGGGGAGGGAAATAATTTTTCACCCTGATCTAGGTCTTGAGCTGTGTAAGTTTTAATGTTTTCTTTCCAATAAATGTATGAAAAAGGGTTTGAATAAAAGGGGCACAGGGGGACCCCAAAGGTAGGGAAGCAAGTATTTGGGGAGGAATACCTATATCCAGGAGATTATTGCAAAAGATGCATCAGAATCCTCTTCACGAGCTACTTCTAGGGTGAAAGTTCACACAAAATATGAGGAGAATTCTGTGGAACAACCTATACAACCTCCAAAGGTGGAAGTATCTATTTCAACAGCTAGAGGAGATGCAGGAAGCAGGGCATTAGGGGAATCAGAAACACCTCCTCCAGTATTAGACATGGAGGAAGTGGCCAGTAGAGGGTCAGAAGAAGAGATCCACCCAAGGATTGAAGAAGGATACTTTAGAGGATTTTCTTCACCTCATGATTAGGGGAGTGTTGTTAAACTTCCACAACCACCAGTTATTACACAGTAAGAACTTGTTGAAGTTATAAGCAAGTATTGGAAAGTATTTATGTCACCCCCAACATATTTAATATAATTTCCAATTAGGGATATCATGAGTGATGCACCAATGAAGCCTATTCCACTGACTGCACTACCAAACTTCCATGGGATTTCCACGAAAGATCCAGACACCTTCCTATTCGAGTTTGATATTGTTTGTATAGGATATGACTATGCCAATGATGCTCAAAAGCTGAAATTTTTTCCTACTACATTAAAAGGGAAAGCATTGCGAGGTTTATGGGTCTAGGAGGAAAATCCATCTCTACTTGGGATGACATGAAGAAGGCCTTCTTGGAAAAATATCAGGATTACTGTAAATCCTGGGACATTAAGGAAGAAATATTTGAATTCATGCAAAAGGAGGACGAAAATATGGAGGATTTTGTGGAGCATTTTAAGTACACTCTCTAGAGGTCCGAGCACAATGACCTGGATAAGGATATCCTCAAAATTATTTTTCTCTGGGCCTTGAGGGAAGAATCTTTGGAGCTGTTCAACATAGCAAGTAAAGGGGATATATCTAAAGAGGATTTTGACGCCATCTATGAGCTTTGTATTCAATGTTCAAGGGGAGCTGCAAGGAATAAACAGGGAGTCCAGAGTTTCAAAGCATCAAGCAAGGGAATCACAAAAGCAAAAATTGGGAACCTGCTGGATAATTTGAAAACTAATATCCTAAGCACATTATCTTCCCAAATGGATACATTGCAAGAAAAATGGAAGCAGATGGAGCTGGAAAGAACCATGGCTATTTTCTGTCCTTGGTGTAGAAAGAAACATCCATTGAAGGAGTGTCCACTAGACACTATAGAGACATCTGCTATTTGTGAACATAGTCACTCCACCAGTGCATGTCCATCTCTTCCAACACTAAAGGCAATATTTCAAGGGATGAATGAAGAACCAGATCAGCTATGCTTTATGGGGTCTAAGAAACCATGGCAGCCATAATCATCAGGATTAAATCCAGGTATGTCTCAGGATCCTTTTCAATATTATAATATGAATCCTCAGTCAATTCCTCTTCGGCCTCAATACTATTAGCACTTTTATTAGGAACGCTCATCCTGTTCCAGATCCAACTTGACAGTTTTTGGAATCTATCATGAGTTGCGAAACACAAGAAACTATCAGATTAGAATCAGAAATGAAGATATTCTTGTAATAACATTCTCTGATAGCATACCGGTGGAGATTGAGCCAGGGAAGACACTGAATATCAACCCGAATCTTTCACCAGCCCAGACTGAACAACTCCTGAAGATCCTTTGGGAATAGAAAGAAGCTTTCACCTTGGATTATACCGATATGAAAGGTATCCCTGCTAATTTGTGTACTCATCATATTTATATTAAATAAGATTTTCGATCCGTGAGACAGCCTCAAAGAAGGATGAACCCTACCTTGAAAAACATTGTCAAAGAGGAGCTTTAGAAGTTATTGGATGCAAGATTTATTTACCCAATCTCAGATATTCAATGGGTATCCCCATTGGTCATTGTTCCTACAAAGAATGGTAAATGGTAGATTTGTGTAGACTATAGGGAGTTGAATAAAGCAACCTTGAAAGATCATTTCCCTCTACCATTTATCAACCAAGTCCTTGATACCCTGGCCAGGAAGAAGTTTTTCTCTTTCCTGGATGATTTTAGCGGGTATAACCAAATCCAAATAGCTCCTGAGGATCAGGACAAAACCACCTTTATGTGCCCTTGGGGAAAATTCGCTTACCGAGTCCTTCCATTTGGTCTTTGTAATGCTCCTGCTACCTTTTAGAGGGAAATACTGGGGATTTTTTTTCTGATTTACTTGATGATAGTGTTGAAATCTATATGGATGACTTCATGCCATACGGAGGATCATTTGAAGAAGGATTGGAAAACTTGGAGAAAGTTCTTAAAAGGTGTAAACAAATGCATGTTTCTCTGAGTACAAAAAATGTCATATGATGAGAGAAGAGGGAGTAGTGTTGGGACATTTGATTTTAGCTGCTGGAATACAAGTTGATCCTGCTAAGGCAAAGGTAATTATGCATTTTCTTGTACCCAAGACACCGACTCAGGTATGTAGTTTCATTGGTTGTGCTGGTTACTATAGGCATTTTATAGAAATGTTTTCCAAGATAACATTCCTACTTTTTCAGCTGTTAACTAAGGATGCAAAATTTTTATGGACAAATGATTATGGAGTAGCTTTTGAGAAAATCAAAGAACTGATCTACTAAGCTCCGACCTTGCGTGGTCCTAACTGGGAACTTCCGTTTCATATCCATACATATGCCTCTCAAACAACTGTAGGGGCGGTGTTGGGACATCAAGAAGATGAGAAGTCGTATGCAGTCTATTATGTTAGCAAGAATCTGACATCTGCTGAGCTAAACTATACAGTAATGGAGAAGGATTTCTTGGTTGTTATCTATGCTGTTAATAAATTTTGACATTACATTACTGGGTATACTAATTTTGTACACACTGATCACGTAGCAATCAGGTATTTGATGAATAAAATTGTAACTCCTGCGTGTATAACAAGGTGGTTGCTATTACTTCAAGAATTTGATATCACCATTATAGATAAACTAGGCAAAGATAATGCAGTTGCTAATTTTCTATCTAGATATGCTGATAATGAAGGAGACCCTGTAGAAGATAGCTTTCTAGATGAACATTTGTTTGCAATTTCTACTAATACCCCTTGGTATGTAGACATTGCTAACTATTTGTCCATAGGAAAAGTACCACAACATTTTTCATACAGGGAACATCGGAGGATAATTCATCATAGTTCCTGTTACTCATGGATAGCAGGATACCTCTTTTATACAGGGGGTGATTAGTAGATCTGTCGTTGTGTAGCAGAAAGTGGCATCTATAAGATCTTGAGAGCTTCTCATGATGGCCATTGTGGGGGGTATTTTGTGGCTAAACGAACTGGCCACAAGGTGTTACAGATGGACATTATTGGCCCTCTATCTTCAGTGATGCACATAACTATGTTCAAAGATGTGATAGCTGCCAATGGATGGGTCAGCCTAGTCGCTCAGATGAAATTCCATTACAGCCACAAGTAGTTCTTGAGCCTTTCGAAAGATGGGCTATTGCTTTTGTAGGTCCATTTAGCCCACCTTCACATCAGAAATTCCACATTTTAGTCTACATATATTATGTAATGAAGTGGGTAGAAGATAAGGCTATAGCGAAAGCAACAGAGCAGGTTGTCTCAAAATTTTTGTTTGAAGAATTCTTTTCTATATATGGTGCTCCTAGAGAGATAGTTTCAGATGGAGGAGCGCAGTTCACGTCACACATGATAGAAAAGCTTATGGAAAAATATGGGATCAAGCATAGGATAACAACCCTGTATCATCCTCAGGCGAATGGTCAAGTGGAGAGCACAAACAAAGTATTGGAAAACATTCTCACCAAGACCATGGAAAATCATCGCTATGATTGGGCTGAAAAACTTCCTGAAGCTATTTGGGCATACAGAACAACATGGCAGAACACAATAGGATTTTCACCATTTGAACTTGTCTATGGAAAATCCCCATTGTTCTCGGTGGAATTTGAAATCAGTACACTCAGAACAACTCTGGAAGTAGGATTGGACCTCTCAGAAGCCCAGAAACAGCAGTTGGAACAACTAAATGAGCTTGATGAAATTCGTTTAATGGTTGTCCAAAGGACTATTTCTATACAATAGCAGAGAGAAAAATGGCATGATAAATTTATTAAAAATAAGGTGTTTCATAAAGGGGATTGGGAATTACTGTATGATTCCTGTTTTAAGTATTTTAAAGGAAAGCTTTGCTAGTGATGGTTGGGACCATATTAGGTTGATGTGCTATTTGACAATGGGACTGTTAGATTGGTCATAGTCGATGATTAACATGTTTATTTTATTGTAAATGGACATCAACTTAGACTCTACCACCGCCCAGCCATCAAAGAAGCCTTCATCAAACATCTCTCTGAAAAATCTGGATTGAAGGTTGTTGGTGCATAAGATACTTCCTTTGCACCCTGTTCGGTATATATTATATTCTTTCCATTACTAGCCTCCCTATTTAACTGAGGTGTTAGAGGGGGGGCGGAGCCCCCCCTTCATTGCACCGACTGTGCAGTGGGGGAGTCACAGGGGGTTTTAGGGGGGTAGTTAGCCCCCCTCTACGGGGTATGGGGCAGTGCCCTGGGAAATTTTTTTTTGGATCCTATATTAGGTTGGGTGGACCTACCTATGGTTTTGTGCATGGTTTTCGCACATGGTTTTGGACGCAATGGTTTTTGGTCCATGGTTTTGGACGCGATGGTTTT
>APFE030149128.1:0-30655 GCA_000404065.3 Pinus taeda
ATGGTTGCATCGCCAATTAACCAAGAAATTGGCCCCTTTGTTTCCATCTCTCCGGACATGTTTGACCTATATATAGTCAAATTTGGGAATGATTTCTCCTATCTCCTAGATAAGTCTTGCAGTCCTCCAGCTTTGGCTAAGTTTGTCCCACTTAGTGCCATTGTTTAATTTTGCCACTGTATTTATAACTAAGCTTGAGTCCCCTTCCACTTCCAAGTTTCTATATCCCATTCTGACAGCTATTAAGAGGCCCTGTCGTACTGCAGCAAACTCTGCCTCGTTGTTACTGGAAATCCCACAGCACTCTACATAGATGAGACGAGTGTTAGCCTGGGGATCTCTAAAGAGACTACCAAGACCTGCCTCTCCAAGTTTTCCTTTGGAAGCCCCATCAAAGTTAAGTTTTATGAACCCTTCTTCCAGGGGGGTAAAATGGGACCCGGAGGTCATGCCCACATTGCTTGTCTTCCATGCTTTGGTATCGATCATCCTCGGGGCTAGATTTAGCTTTTGTAAGGTTCGGGCTTCTTGGGGCGGCACTTGCCAGTCCTCTTTGTGCCATGTTTCTACCAGGATTGTTTCCCTTATATTCTGGACAATACCTTCCCATACTTTTTCCTGCGGAGTTACTTTGTTCTTGAAGATTCTATGAATTCGTTCCTTCCATATGGCCCAGAGGGTGAATCCTAGGCCTAGGCTCCAAGCCCAGTTTACTACAGGGCTGGAATAGATAGGATTCTGCCACAGGAGAATTGTTCCTTTGATATTGTTTTGGTGTTTGTCCATCCTTTCAAAAACTCCTTGCATTTGCCTCCACTTCTACTCCACAAACTAGCAAGTGTTGAGGATATGTTCCATGTCTTCTTAGTGTTGGTGGCATAGCCAGCAGAAGGAGGGCCCCTGGAAGCCTCATTTCTGCAACTGATCCCAGGTCAATATGTGTCCTTTACTAACCATCCTTTGGCCAACACCCACCTTTCCAGATTTTTTTCCATATGATATCTTGCCCTTCCTGTTCTTGTCTAACGTGGATATCGTAGGCTTTGCTTATGGTGAAGGTACCTTTAGTGGTGTGGCCCCATCTCAAGATGCCTAGATCTTAACAGATCGTTTTTTGCCTTGTCCTTAGTTCTTTGTCTAGGTTTTCCCATTGATTTGTTTCTGCCACTTGTTCCCAATCATCTTTTGTCTTCCATGTCTAACTTTCCGCACCTTGTTCTTCCTTCCAGTAATGTTTCACCACATGCATATTATTATCCCTGGTTTGCTGGTATATTTCCCTGAGTTCCTATCTTTCCACCATTTTTTCCCTTTGCTGCCAAGATTTCGTCCAAAATCGGGTCGTTTTGCCATTGCGAACCTCCCAGAAGGCATGCTGCTGGATAAGGTGTTTGTTCCTGGCTGCCAGACTCCACACCATAGATCCCTTGGGAGCGTCTTGATATCTTAGGATATCCTTAGTTCTCACTAGCATGTTGTACTTCTAATTCCATATTTGTTTCCATAGATCTACTCCCCCACCCATCCAATTGGATAAACACCTATTAAAATACTAAATACTTCACAATTTCTCATAAAAATAAAATGAAAAAATATTTAAACAATGGATAATTATTCACATCCAAATCCCCTATCCAACATGATAATTATTGCCAAAATATCTTTACCACATTGAAAAACAAATAGTCGTATTTAATTGTGAAAAAATAAGGATTCTTTACTCTATCAATGATCAATGGCTACATTTATGACATCAAATTATTGGGGTGAAGATGAATTTAAAATGCTAGTCTCTCTCTGAGCAAAGATGAATTTACAAACCTAGTATCTTTGGGGACTTCAGGTGGCATCTAGTTCTCCTCATCCTAACAAAGTTGTGCACCACAAAATCCAAGCTTACACACAAAGTAGCACTAACCGACCTCATCCCAATCATGACCACCCACACTAATTTTTCTGACCCAAAGAGGGAATATGAGATGCTGAAAAATGATGGACATTTAACAATCTTTAGGGAAAACATCTCAAATAAATGAGCAAACTGAAATTTGACATGCACAATACATGACATTAATACATTTACATAGTTGGCCAATGTAATCATCTATATCATTTAGTGAAATTTCAACAAAAATATTTCTAAATAATAGTTTTAACCACCAATTAAATTAATAGAAAATTAGCAATAGGAAGAATAACCTAATAACCTATGGAGTTAGTTATAGAATAACCATCTGAACAATGAATATGAAAAAAATGTCTACTACCTGATTTTGACTGGTAGTCTGATCGTATTATTTATCAGCATTTCTGCTTCTTCGGCATGTGATCTTATCTTTGCAATGACTGGAAAGAAAGATTGAAAAGGAATCAATCTCCAAAGTGATAACAATTATATATAGATGATATAATCAACCAAAATAAACAAACTTACTTAGGAAAAACATTGGACAGTTTTTATTTTATTGAAATAAAACATCCCTTGTCTCATCTTTTTCGTCGAACCTGTAACCTATTGCAAATCAGAGTTCATTTCAAATCATAAATCAAGCCAAAATAAATAACAAAGAACTATCAAAGAAATTAAAAACAAATAAGCACCATTTTGAAATGAAATAGTCAATAAAACCATTTATTTTATGATTGAAATAATCATAGAAAAAAGTTTAACCTCTCCTAAACTATGAAACAACTCTTACAAATAAAACTCTTACAGCTATAAGCATATTAATCCACCAAGCAAAATCATCTATCAAGGTCCTCCACTCCAATGGGTTTCATCTCTACCCATCCTTCTTCCCTTCCGTAGTACATCCTGCCATAAAACAAATCCCCCAATCAAACAAATGCAAATACACAAGTAAAACAACTCACAATATGCTATTAATCTATATAACTTCTGGTTAACCTTACTTAGGAATATTTTTAGTGAAATTTGGTAGAACAGATTTCTAAATAGTTATTTTACATCTGTTTAGCAAGACTTTTTCACTGGCTTAACCCCATCTTCTATGGGTTAGCGGTTCACCTAGCTGGAAAGTACAGAAAAGGCTGCATGGATATGGCACATACCTACGCCATCTTCACACAAAATGAATATTAAAAGATCTTATGTAAACCACCAAAATGTCGTAATCTCACAGCCTGGCCCCCCTGTCCACCAAAATGTCGTAATCTCACAGCCTGACCCCCCTGTCCTCAATTTCACTGACAAAATAAGTACGAAAGGCTTTCGTGTCCTCTTTTTCCTCCGAGACACCCAAGTAAGTATTCTTCATCCATTCCCCTGCAATTCCACTGCAAACGATTTGTGAGCAGGAGAGATAAGTATAGAGTCACGGCTCAAAAAAAACCAAAACAAACCTGAGCTGTCATCTTCGATTCCTAGTGGCGAGCCCGGCTCTTAACCTCTTTACCTGTTTCAAGTATTAACCAACATGCAAGCAACTGCCAAAAAAATATGAAAAGCTGCAAATGGTCTATATCATAGGACAACTATCGCTGCTCTGTGCAAAAAATTAAAGCCCTATGAGTGTTAAATAATAGATAAAAACGTTTAAACTCCAGAACCCTATCAATGATATCGAGAAACATCAATTTAGACTATATGCAACAATATAAAATATAAATGCCCCAGCAAACAATGAGCATAGGGCAATACTGAATAACTCTACGGGGTTAGCTTTGCCTGAGGCATACTTATCGTATATAGATTTAGAGTATAAGTCTATTTTCTAAGTAATCTAAGAAATGATGGGATGCCTGTCTACGTATATATTGAGGAACGGGAAAGGAAGAATCGATACTGCTTCTTACCTACTATTGCTTGCTTGACATAATAAAAAAATGAATAAGACAAAAAGGTGTACGAACATCCTTTGACACTCTCGTACTCTTCTCCAGCATGTGTTGTCATCTCCCCAGTGCACTGACAAACATTTAAAGTTTAACCACCATCTTAGACAGAGTTGACAGAGAAACCCAAGGATAAAGAGATATAGAAAGAAAAATGAGAAAACACATTACAGATTCAGAAACCGTAGCTTATTGTCTCATATTCTCCCTCCATGGCGAGCCCTTCTCTACTCCTGTTGCAAATTTATCAAGCAGGTCGAAACCATGAAGCAAGAACCGCCAAATAGAATAAAAGCATAGTCTCTACCGTGATAGCTCTTGCAATTTTCCACGGCTTCACTGTGAAATAGAAACAATGAATAAAAACTGTTGAACAGTTTAAGTTATCTGCATAGCCATTGTCTACCAGTCGACTTTTAACTGTACAAACTTACTAACTAAATATGCTGAAAAACTTTTCAAATGCATACCTGCTCCTCCAATTCAATGGATAATAAGCAATTCATCTCTAGCATTCTTCTCCTCTGCCTAACAAAAAAAAATATATATATATATATCTTGGGCAAACAATGCAAGAAGACAGGAAAAAAACAATCAAAACGGAAAATCAAAGGAAAAACCTGTAAAATCCAAAATGCATGGCCATGCAACAGAGGAAACAAACAATAAAACGGAAAATCAAAGGAAAAACCTGTAAAATCCAAAATGCATGGCCATGCAACAGAGGAAACAAACATAGACCGGAAACAAGGCCGCAATGCAGAGGAGAAAAGAAAAATATGAGATGAATGTAGGAGATTGTCTTATATACTCTAGCTTTCAAACGGTCCCAATGTCTCTGAACTGATAGCCTTTTGGGAGGGGTGGACATGCCATCAACATCCCACTTACAGTTCGAATTCATACAAATTTGAATTCGCAGTCGAAAGCAAATTTGAGTTCCTCTATTTTGTAGCTTTTGTAAATGTTGCCAGAATATGGTTGTTATCTCTTTCAAACTCTATCTATCTTCGTTTTATTTGAACATATTTTTCATTAGCATAATCTCTGTTCGCGCGTGAGAGAAAAAACATGGTGAAATATTTTGCTAGCGAGGTTAGCGGAGTGGGTATTTTTTTAACTTATGCATTTTTCCCAATTAAATATTTGTGGCTATATGGAAATGTAGGGTTTTTATTCATGTTTATATGTCGTTATATTTTTAGTTTTAGCATAATCTCTGTTCGCGCGTGAGAGAAAAAACATGGTGGAACATTTTGCTAGCGAGGTTAGCGGAGTGGGTTTTTTTTAACTTATCCATTTTTCCCAATTAAATATTTGTGGCTATATGGAAATGGAGGGTTTTTATTCAGGTTTATATGTCGTTATATTTTTAGTTTAACAGATTTATAGTTTTGATGGTTAAGATGGATATAAGATTTATATAATGTATAATTTAAACATCGAAAAATTATCAGAAATGGTAATAAAAGTGATAATTGATAAATATTTTTTTTATATCAGTGATTTTTATTTTAAAAATAAATTGTATGAAATAAATAACAATAATAAGTTGAGTGAAAATTTACATAAATTGAATGACAATAATGTGTTTAGGAATTATAATAAGTGGTGAAGATAATGGTTAGAGATTGGTAGGAAGCATAAGGCATTGGTTAATTATTTTTTGAATTTTATTGGATAATGGCTCATTGATTAAGAATTAATTGGTAAATCATTGATATGAATATATTAATTGTGTTAAATGAGTTTTTAGTTAGTTTTAATAATTACTTGGCCTTGTTTTAAATTTGGGAAAGTCTTTATCACTATATGTGACAATGACCATAGTAAAGTGATCTAAGTAAATAGATATCACATATTCTATAAAAACATAATTAAAAATAGAACTTGACAAATATGGTATTAGATTAGTTCTTGTTATTGTGTTAATCAAATTATGGTCTATCTTGTTTTATTCTAATGCATTGCATTTTTTATTATGGATTCAGATTTATTACACTTCTAATTTCTTATTCTGGTGAATAAGTTCACACCAATTTGGTACCGAAGTAATGGTATTTTGCATTTTGAAGAAAAGACTAGCTTGCATTTAGGAAGCTTATTTTCCTTAGTAAAACTAAAAATTCTATAAATTTTTAACTTCATCCCCTTAGTAAAACTAAAAATTCTATAAATTTTTAATTTCATCCCAATCATGACCACCCACGCTCATTTCTGGCCCCCGCGAGGAAATTTGAGTTGCTGAGAAATGATGGACATCCTTCTAACTAACCTTGTTTCTAGTGTCACCTATATCATTTAATGAAATTTCAACAAAAATACTAGTGTCATCTATATCATTTAATGAAATTTCAACAAAATATTTCTAAATAATAGTTTTAAGCACCCATCAAATTAATAGAAAACTAACAATAATAAGAATAGTCAAATAAGTTATGGAGTTAGCTATAGAATAACCATCTAACAAAGAATATGAAAAAAATGTCTACCTACCTGACCAGTAGCCCGATCGTATTCTTTATCAACATTTCTCCTTCTTCAGCACGTGATCACATCTTTGCAGTGACTGCAAAGAAAGATTGAAAATGAATCAATCTCCAAAGTGATTAAGATTAAATATAAATGATATAATCAATGAAGATAAACAAACTTACATAGGAAAAACATGTGAGACTTTTAAGTTGAAACAAAACATTCTTGATCTCATCTTCTTCGTAGATAGCTAACCCTAGTAACCTAATCGTGACTCATTTCAAACTATAAATCAAGCTAAAATAAATAACCAAAACTTATTTAAAAAATTAAAAGCAAACAAATCTCATCCTAAAATGAAATAATCAATAAAAATATTTAATCTATTATTGAAACAAATATCATTTTAAAATGAAATAATCAATAAAAACATTTAATCTATAATTGAAATAATAATCATCAACAACAACAACAAAAGCTTTAACCTCTGTATGAAACAACTTTTACCAATAAAAAATTTATGATTATAAAACAACTCTTAACAATAAAACTTTCAAAATTATAAGTATATTAATCCACCCAGCAAAATCATCTATGAAACTCTCCCACTCCAATGAGTTTCATCTCTACCCATCCTTCTTCCCTTATATTATACATCCTGCAACAAATAATCCCAACTAAACAAATGCAGAAGCACAAGTGGCATAGCTTACAATATGCCATTCATCTATATGACTTCTAGTTAAACTTACTTGAGAATATTTTTAGTGAAATTTGGTTAAACATATTTCTAAATAGTTATTTTACATCCGTTTAGGATGACTTTTTCACTGGCTTAACGGCATCTTATATAGGGTTAACGGTTCACCTAGCATCTTATATAGGGTTAACGGTTCACCTAGCAGGAAAGTATAGAAAGGGCTAGATGAGTGACTATCCATTGATCTGGCACATACCTACCCCATCTTCGCACAAAATGAGTATGAAAAGATCCTATGTATACCATCCCTTGTTCTCAATTTCACTGACAAAATAAGTACGACAGGCTTTCGTGTCCTCTTCTTCTTCTAAGAAAATCAAGTTAACTCTACCTCATCCTTTCCCTGTGAGAGGGACCACAGGGAAAGACAAGTATAGAGTCACGGGTTAAAAAAAACCAAAACAAACCTGAGCTGTCATCTTCGATTCCTTGTGGTGAGCCCCGTTATAAACCGTTTTACCTGTTTCAACTATCGCTGTTCTGTGCAAAAAATTAAGGCCCTTACTAGTGTTAAATAATAGATAAAATGTTTTAACTCTGGAACCATGTCAAGAAGACCGAGAAACATCAATTCTGGCTAATATTCAACAAAATAAAATAAAAATGCCACAGCAAAGGGCAAAACTGAATAATTAATTTTAACCTTCATCCTCTACTGGGTTAGCTTTACTATATAGATTTACGGGAGAAGTCTATTGTAAGTATCTAAGAAATGATGGAATGCCTGTCTACATAGATTGACTGAATTTGTGCCTGCAGATAGTATAGCGAGAATGACAAAATGTTCTCTGTTTTTGAGGAACTGGAAAAGAAGAATCGATACTTTCTCTCTCTCTCAAGGAACAGAAGGATCAGTACTTACCTAATATTACTCGCCTAACAAAATAGAATGAACAAGACAAAAAGGTATACGAACATCCTCTGGTACTATCGTACTCTTCTCCAGCGTGTGTTCTCATCTCCCCAAATTCATTGTCAAACATTAAAGTTTAAACACCGCCTTAGACAGAGTTGACAGAGAAACACAACGATAAACTGATACAGAAAGAAATGAGAAAACACATTACAGATTTAGAAACCGTAGCTTCTTGTCTCAAATTCTCCCTCCATGGGGACCCCTTCTCTTCCCCTGTTATAAAATTATTAAGCAGGTCAAAACCATTAAGCAAAAACCGCCAAATAGAATAAAAGCACCATCTCTACCCTGATAGGTCTCGCAATTTTCCACAGCTTCACTGTGAAATAGAAACAATTAATAAAGCCTTCCTTCATGGCCACCCCTTCTCTTCCCCTGTTGCAAAATTATTAAGGAGGCCAAAATCATTAAGCAAGAACTGCCAGATAGACACAATATCTACCGTGATAGCTCTTGCAATTTTCCACATCTTAACTGTGAAATAGAAAAGATGTATAAATTCTCCCTCCACGGCAACCCCTTCTCTTCCCCTGTTGCAAAATTATTAAGCAGGTCAAAACCATTAAGCAAGAACCGCCAAATAGAATAGAGGTACAACATCTACCGTGTTAGCTCCTGCACATTTCCACGGCTTCACTGTGAAATAGAAACAATGAATAAATTCTCCACCATTCTCTTCCCCTGTTGCAAAATTATTAAGCAGGTCGAAACCATTAAGCAAGAACCGCCAAATAGAATAAAGGCACACTATCTACTGTGATAGCTCTTGCAAGTTTCCACGGTTTCACTGTGAAATAGAAACAATGAATAAAGTCACCCCCTATGGCCACCCCTTCTCTTTCCCTGTTGCAAAATTATTAAGCAGGTCAAAACCATTAATCAACAGCAACCAAATAAAATAAAAGCACAATCTCTACCGTGATAGCTCTTGCAATTTTCCACAGCTTCCCTGTGAAATAGAAACAATGAATAAATTCTCCCTTCATGGTAACCTCTTCTCTTCCCCTGTTGCAAAATTAGTAAGAAGGACAAAACCATTAAGCAAGAATCTCCAAATAGAATAAAAGCACAATTTCTACCGTGATAGCTCTTGCAAATTTCCATGGCTTCACTGTGAAATAGAAACAATGAATAAAAATTGTTGAACAGTTTGAGTTTTCTGCATAGCCATCGTCTACAAGGGGGTTTTTAACTGTACAAATTACTAGTAAAAATCATATATACTGAAAAACTTTTCGAACGCATACCTGCTCCTCCATTTCAATGGATAATAACAATTTCATCTCTAGCGATTCTTCTCCTCTGCATAACAACAACAAAATAAAATCTCCTGGGCAAACAATGCAGACAGATTGGAAGGAAAAAGAGTATCAATTACAATCAAAACAGAAAATCCAACAAAGAAATACAGTAAAATCCAAAATGCATGGCCATGCAACAGAGGAAACAAACATGGACAGTAAACAAGGGCAGCCAATACAATGCAGAGGAGAAAAGAAGAAGATGAGATGAAAATGAGACAGTGATGTGTAAGAGATTGTCTTATATACTCTCCCTCTCAAACGGTTCCAATGTCTCTGAACTGATAGCTTTTTGGGAGGGAGGAGTGGACATGACATCAACATCTCATTTACAGTTCGAATTCACGCAAATTTGAATTTGTACTCGAAAGAAAATTTGAATTCCTCTGCTTTTGTAGCTTTTGTAAATGTTGCTATTTTGAACATAATTTGAATTCCTCTGCTTTTGTTGCTTTTGTAATTGTTGCTATTCCTTTGAACATATTTTACATGAAAAGTATCTCTGTTAGCACGTGAAAGAGAAAACGGCATGAAGGAATCATTTACCAACGAGGTTAAAGGAGTGGGTATTTTTTTTTGTTGGCTTATGCATTTTTCCTTTTATTTTAATTGGCTAATTAAATTTATGTAACTATTGTGGAAATGGAGGAGTGGGGTTTTATTTATGTTTATATGTCATTATTTTTTTAATTTTTATGAGTAGATTTATAGTTTTGATGGTTGAGATTGATTCTTAAGATGGATATAAGATATATAGAATTTTTTAATTTAAAGTTTAAGTAAATTATTAAAATAGATTTTAGAAATTGTAATAAAAGAGGTTTTTTTAAGTAAGTGTGGTGAAGTTATATTGGAAATGGTTGGCAAATATTTTGTTTTCCCTCCCTTCTATGAGCTCCCAGGTGAGAAATGGAGATAGAGGGCTCCTTAGGTTGAGGGATTTCTAAACAATAGGGTCATAGATGTTGCTCTCGTATATGTTACCCATAGGGTTGGAGATGTTGCTCCCCTATCTTGGTCTTTGCAGAGTATACCCCAATTATCATTATACCCACAAGCTTAGCTTGTTGGGATTACCGCTCCCTGTTTCGCCAACGGGTTGAAAGCGTACTTGTGGTTGTACAACCCAAGCTAATTATAATGCAGTTGTTCTACCACATGACTATTGAGGGTCATTGTTAGGAAGATCAGTAGGCAATAGGATGGGTCAAGTAGTAGCTCCCCTATATCACCTATTCCTCGATATGGGGTCATAGATGTTTAGCTCCCCCATGATATTTTGGGTTGAGATATGCTCCCCTATGTGGTTCCAGGTTGAGATGTGCTCCTTGATGATCTTCTCTTTGTTGATGATGTGGATCGTAGATTTAGCTCCCCGCTAATGTTTCTAAGGTGGTAGCATTGGGCTCCCCGTTGGCAAGAGATTTCGCGTGGTAGCAATGGCTCCCCGATGGATAGAAAGTGGTAGATTGATCTCCCCTCTGATGTCAAATTCTTCTTCTTTTAGATTCGAGAATGTTCAACATATGAGTAGGAACATCAAGAGATAAGCAGGAATAAGCAAGAGATGAATCGAGATGAACAATGATGATACTGGATATGATATGATGACAAGATGACATGTTGATCGATGGTCAAATATTGACAAGTGGAATTCTCCCTAGTTGAGAGGGAGTGTTAAAATATGCAACAACAGTCAAATTCCACTTTGAACAACTCATTTGATGGAGATGATGATTGCATCGAATTCCTGTTTTTAAGAGGACCAAAATCAACCTAAAGGCCATCTAATTTGGATAAGGGAAAGTGTGTTTTGAATTATAAGCCCACATGTACATATTTGATCAGGTCGGCCCTAAAGCAAAGTGGACACCCTTGGGAGGCTATAAATACAAGTGACCTCTACCTCATTTGGATATCATCATGAGACATTCTTCTATTTCTCTTTCTTGATTTTGGCTCGCATAAGTCTAAGGCAAATCTGCAGAGAAACAATTTCACTTGAAGATGAAATTATAGGGTCTAAAGCTCACATTTTTATTTTAGGGTTTTAGACCTTAGTCGTAGGCACGAAACAGGAAGAAATTGACCATAGTCGCTAGCTAACCGACTCATATATGTGACCAAATCATCTCAGTCGCACGCACAACTCGTCCTCCATAAGACTAGAATCTAGGGTTTCATAATCACAGTTGCAGGCTCTCCAAAGGTTGAATTCAACCACAGTCGTTGGCTTACAGGCTCAAGGGAGTGAATGGACCTTTTCAGTCGCACGCATGACTCCTCCATGCGACCGAGACCTAAATGTTGTTTTTCAGTTGTCTGAAGTTTTCACTCGTTGACCGCAGGGTTCGACGGTTGACTACAGACATTGACAGTTCATTACAGGCTTCTGAATCAGGGTTTTTGAGTAGAAGCATTGATGGTTCATTTTATGAATATTTTTTAGTTGAATATTGTTGGATAGGTTTATGGTTGAAGATATGGATTATTATACTCTCATTTACTGAATCATTCAATGACAATCTAATAATAAGAAGAATTTGAATGGGTTTTCCCCAACAATGGGTTTTGCCCTAGTCTTTGACCAATCCTGGTGTCTCTATGTGTGAATGATTTTCTTCTATTGTTCCTTTATGTTTCGCTGCATCAATGATGATATTGTTCTTTCTACATAGTTGCATATGTTGTTGAATACTGATATTATGGGGTGAATTTAATGTGTAAATGAAGAAATGCAATTATCAAAGCAAATAACAATATATCCCTAAGAAAAATTAAAAACTTTTTCCATAACCAACTAGTGTGTGTGTGTGTGTATACTTTCTATGTGATAATTAGGTTTGTAGATAGGTAATGTTAAGTCTTCCTTTTTACAGATATGCCTATTAGCTTACTCTTTTCCACACTTTCATTTTTACCACTATAACCATCGATATATCATAGATTGAATTAAATTAAAATACTAAATATTATATAATTTCGAAGTACAATTTCTTATTTTGTAAGCTTGGCCAATATATTTCCATTATTGATAATAGATATTACATTGATAGCTCCTTTTACATAAAAAGAAAAGCACCCTGAGAGCTCATATCTTCAACCAGGGGTGACCAAAAATACACCATTACTAATAGTGAAGTCCAAATATACCATATTTTGACTATCCTAAGACTTTTACAAACATAAAAGAAGATGATATTGAGATGATGGGACTATGCAAAACATGGTGATTACTACTATACCAACTACCCAGTTCAGTCAAGTTGCATCCATTTTACTATGAATAGACCCAAACAAAAAACAACTAGTGTTCCAAAGTGGCATGCCATCAACCCGTTATAAAAACTAATACAATAAAAAACAATAATAACTAACTGCAAAGAGAAGTTCAATATCCATAGTGAATCATTAGTCTGAAATGATGATCAGAGAGAGGGGAGAGGAGTTCTCCTAAGGAGAAATCCCAGCAGGAGCATTAATGATTGTTTGAACTTCATGTTGCTCATCAGACTCAGTATATGAGTCGAATACCACAAACTACTCGACCCTTGTTAGCCTGGCCACAATATCATCCAAATTGTAGTGAATATCCTGAATTATTCTCTTAATTTCCTCCTCACCTACAAATAGTTTGAATTATTGACTTGTTTTTAGTTGATGATCATATCGAGTAGTGTTTCCAACTAACGATGCATAGATAGGGAATGAAGTGGAGCCTCCTCTTCCAGAATATCCCTAGATCAAGAATCAACTTTAGGCGATTGCCACCAACCTTAGAATCGAAAAACTATAAGCGGTCCTCAAACTCGTTTGCCTCTAAGTGAAGAATTTCATTCCTCACATCAGCAGGAACTAAATTGAAGTGGTTGGCCATTGATTCCCATCCAAGCAAACGTCAACAACGAGAAGAAGATGAACTTGGTGCACCACCACCACGACTAGGAAATCTTTGCATCTGGGCCATGGTTACATAGGAACTAGGATAGTGGGAGAATAAGGGAGAGACCGACAACAGACAATTAAGGAAACACAGTGTTAAGGGTGAAGTGAAACTGAGAACAATGAAACATCATCCACCATGAGAAAGAAGAATGAACTATGTTTTAATGGAGGATATAAATGATACAATGGGGCTTGAACACAAAAGCTAACCCTAACTCCCAAAAGACCGTAATTTGCAAGGGACAGAAAGAAAGTGAGGCCAAAGATCTTAGGGTTATTGCACCAATAACTAGACCTTTGACAATATCAAAACCAAGTGGATAAGGTACATGGGTACCAAACTCCACACACCAACACTAGACAGTTGAACAAGATTCCAGTCGAATTAGAGACTTGAGGCAGTAAGGTGGGCAACACAACCACTAGTTCAAAAGCAGGACTTGACCTCGAGTTATGGAGAAAAAGCACGAAGAACATTGACCCCTTCATAAATTGAAGAAACTACAGATATGATACCAAACAAGTAAGCAGTTAGACGATAAACAATAGCAGGAATATGATGGAAATAGGTACTGAAACAAAATTTCCTTAAGACCTTAAGAAACCAACCTCGGCATCCAGGAGCAACACAACGGTTGGAACCCTTCATCACCAGAGCCTAAAACATAGAAATGTCACCACCCTGAGACATTTCCCATGCATTTATAATGGGGTGTAGACATGAGAGGATCAAGTCATTGAGTGAGAAAATGAGAGTGTGCAAAATTCGTGGAGAGAAATGTGTAGGACAAGGCACGCTCTTTAACAAGCACATTAAACCCCAAAATCATGCGCTCATGAATGAGCTCTATAATTTGCGTATCAGGGCCTCCTCCACCCATAACAAATCCACCATGAGAAAGGCTACCCATTATAGTCACTGAGGGATGAAACCTTGTGTCAAAAGGAATTTCGTACTCAAACCCATATGTAATGATTTGCTCGCATTTAAGCCGATAGGACTAGGGTAGGTGATTCAGGGCTTGTGGGTAATAGGGGCACCACGCATGGATCAACTCATGATAGGTGAAGAGAATGGCTCTCGATCCCAGGTCCACCAACCTATTTTCCATTCATATGTTTGATATGTTAATCATGTTGTCAGACTCCATTATGACCCTTAATACCACCCCTATCAGGGACGTTAGCCTCTGTTGATGATTTGTCTTATTCCACACACCAATTAATTTCTTGGATGTCTTCATTAAGTGGTTCAATCCACCATGGCTCATCGAAGGCCAGTTGTTGATTGAGGCTACCCCAATTTTCCGATGTATCCATTGCCCTATTGCCTTCCCACCGTGTATTGCTAGGGAATAATATAGCCGAATTTTAAAAGCAAGTTTTAAATATTTAATACCACTTCCTAAAGGTGCCAGTTGTGATTCAATTTATCCACTGGGTGACCATGTATCATCTTATGTAAACATTGTATGACAAGTTGAGATTCTCCATGGACCTATATCAAACGATACCCTTCTTTAGAGGTAGTTTGTAAACCTTCCTCAAGAGCACAAAATGTTGCTAGATTATTAGTTGTGACGCCAAAGGAGAACGCATATACATGCAAAGGGTAGGAATTTTTGTCTCAATTTATCCCACTATAACCAGTCGCTCCATGTTTCCCTTGGAAATTCCATCGAAACTCAATTTCATGAAGGCTCTCAGAGGAGGTGTAAATGAATTTTCATTGCTATATTAGAACCTGGTGCAATAGTTGGAGAGGGGATCAACATAGAGTGGTGAAGATCAAGGACTTTAAAAAAATGAGCCTCAGACTCATCAATTAACCATTTTTTCGTAGTGAAGGAGGACACCAAAATAGTCGCCCGAATGTTGAGAAGGAAGGTTTCTTTTAATGTATATGTAGTCCTTTTCTTCATTTAACACTCTCAAGTTTCTTTATTTCCACAAGTTCCATAGGGTGAAGCCAAGAGCCAATTTCCAGGCTCATAAAACAACAAGATTCTTAAACCCTCTACCAAACCATTGACTTGATAAAGTTTCGACATCTCCTGAGTAGTGTAAATTGCATATGAAGATTTGTAGGACGAGTTCCCAAATACATTTTGCAAAGGGATAAGTAATGAAAATGTGTTTCTAGTTGACTCTTCCACTTGAAAACATAGTGGACATGAAGACGGGCCCACATAGCCCTTTTTTGAAGGCGATTCTAGGTGAGAGTGCAACCCCAAGAAATCAACTAGAGAAAAGTTGAGATCTTTGGCCACCATGAGCCATCCCACAATCATTTCCATAAAATTGCGTTATGACTTATTGGAGGCCCTGCAAGTAAGAAATATGCTTCTTTTAGTGAGAAGGTGCTAGATGATTATTGCCCCCATCATATAATATCCTTATACTAAGAGACTCTAATTTGTTTATTATCAAGTATTTCTTAGAACTCCTCCCATGGATAGATTGCATTCATGTGTGGCCAATGATTTTTGTCCTTCCATTGTCTCTGTTGTCCCTTAAGAAACCAATTTCTTGGTTGTGGAGAAATTGTGCTTAAGACATTAAATTTTATTATGCATGTCACTTATTTGTATAATGTATCTTCATGTGAAGGACCTGAATTTTAACCTTTATTATTTAGTTGATATGAAAATCTCAAAATGCCATGTGATGCTGGATATAAATGTTGTGCGAAGAATGTCTTGAAAAATTAAATATAATATGTTGTGTTTGACAGGAGCTATTATCTGTAACTTAGAAGAAATATAGAGGTAGGAGCTTTAAATATGGGAATGCTCTTTTAAGTAATTTTAACTCTATTCACATAAGTAAACAATGACCTGCAGCTTCATTACCATATTTAAAGAAAGGAAGAAACATAATGGCACATAACAGAGAAATAACAAAATCATACCCAACACTGTGTGGAAAACTCCTGATTTTCCATTAATCATCAATTTATCAAGTACACAATAGCATAGTTTTCAAGTTCTTCAAAATTCAGACCTTGCTTCTATAATTTTGCCTCTGTTTATAGACCATGGGACAATTGGTAACTACCAAAACTGTCAAACTGCTTAATGACCTTTTAACTGTCTAAAGTAAAAGTCATTATAGAATATTACATTAGAGGGTAAAAGATACCTCATTTCCCTCAAGAAATACGATAACATGAAGTAACAAAAATTAAAGTATGATTAGTGATTGTTGCTCAATGTTTGAATCTGTGGCTTGAGTAGATGGTCCTGTTGATGCAACTTTGGTTTGCTCTATCATCCATTCTTTGCATTTTCTCCATAATGGTACATTTGACTTTGGTGCTTCCTCTAACTTGTCAAGTGCTATTTTGCAAGTTGTAATCCTATTATAAGTAGGCTTATCTGTAAACAGAGTCTTCACCATCCAAAGAAGCTTAAAATCTTTATTAAGGTAGTTCACAATTGTGGCTCCCTTTAATATTGTTGTCTTTTCATGAGTGTTATCAACTTTGCTCTTTGCCTCAACTAGCAAAGTCTCATATGTCTTCCATGGCAGCAAGTTTCCTTGTAGATCCCAACAAGAGGGAAGTTCGACTCTAACTCTTTTATCAAACAGGATGTTAAACTTGGAAACTGCTTCCTTCATCCCATTTATCTTCTTCTCAGTAGTATTCCTATAAATATTTCTGACAATCATCTCATTGAAATCTATTGCACATAATGTTCTGTCTGGCATGTCATGCTCCTTCAATTCTGCAGTAGATTTAGAATTAATGAAATCTATCATCCTCTTTGCAAACTTTGATCTATTTATATCTTTTTGTTTATTTTTCATGACCACCTCTTCCATGTCTCGAACTAGTGTTTTCTCTTCAGATATAATAACAAGAAATTCCCAAATGCCCTTGATAACCTCAATGACTTCATCCCATAGGATTTCCCTGGCTTGAATCAAGGACATATTGCCCTTCATTTTTTCCTTTAGCCTTTTGATTTCATATTCAGCTGTTAGAAGATCTTCCCTATACTTATTTGCATTTTCTTTCTCCCTTCTTGCTTCTTATTCACTCAAATTCAATAGCTAGCAAGTCATTTCCAATTCTCTTTGTGCTTTCTTTACATCATGCTCAACTATTTTAAGCTATGTTCCAACTGTAAAACCTGTGTTGCTCGATCATCTGTGTTGGCTGACATTACTATTGTACAAACATGAGTGTCTATCTATCATTGTAGCTTATCCAAAGATACTTTAAGTAAAGAAACTTCTTCAGTTTTCTGCAACACATATTATAGGAGCTTTTCATTTTCATTTTCTATTTCAACTATCCCTGTAGCAATGGGATTCTCACCTGTAGGTAGATTCAACTTCTTCTTCAAAACCCCAATCTCTGACTTAGCATATTGTAATAATTTATGAATGGCAGGTTGATCATCAGGATTGACACCTATTTTTATGCTAATTTTCATTAGTTCATCCACGTGAGCATTCAAAGCTACGGAGTTGGTTTTCTCCAACTTTAATTGTTGAATTACCTTATTTAGCATTTTTTCTGCCTTAGCAATTGCTGCATTTGTTTTATGTAGATCATTTACTATCAATTGCCCAGTTGGCATATGCAAATTGATCTTGTCAAGCATCGAAAGCTTGTGAGTGTCAATAGTCAAATTTACAGTCTTGAAATTACTAGTGAACCCAACTGATATTTTAGTAGGATGAGAAAAAGAAATTTTAAGTTGGTTCTTCTCCAAATCCGTAGCAGATAGCAATCTAGTTTGTCCAGGAGCAACTTGAGACTCAGATTGAGCCTCCATATTTAAATTCACCTTCTGGTTTCTCTCAACTATTTGAGCAAACATAATTTGAATTAAAGGAACCTAATCATGAACAGGTTCTCTAGAAGATGGGAAAGCTGGGGCACCTTCTGTTTCTCCTAACTGAATCACCAAACCAGGTTGTGCTGAAGACATTGCATCCACAAGTTTAGTCCTTTTTTCTGCTTCAGATTCTTCCTCATCTAAATCAATGACTTCTTCTCTAACCCTGTTGACACCTTTTTTTGTGATACAAGGGGTTTCAGTCTCTGTCCCTTGAGTGTTTTGCAAACCTCCATTTGCGAATTTCTCTGTTTTAGGTCTACTTTCATGTACAAAGGCTGAATTTCCATTCTCTAGCCTTCTCTTTGAAATAATTTGATGAGGGTCATAAGCCCACTCAACCACCTGTAAAAGGCACATGCCATTCAATAACCTCTCCACCTCTTGGGAAACCTGTATGGTGTTCACAATGAATGGTCCTACTACTTTGGGAAACTTAAAGAAATAGCCTTTCTTCATAAGAACAAAATGAACTTGATCTACATTCAAGCTTTGTCTGATAAATTCAAGTGCAAAAAGCCTCATTGGCACAAATTTTGGTAACCTGTAAGGCTTGACAGAGGCTCCATAAAGCCTAATCTCTACATTCTCTTCAAAGATGAACCAATCTCCACATCTCACATCCTTACTCAATTGAAGAAATTCTTGAGCTTTAGGAAGAAATGTTGGGGGCAAGGTTCCATTCAAGATTTTATAAGCCATTGGAAGGAATAAAGAAGTGAACTCAAATAAACCACTATCTCCTGGATCAACCTTATCAGGTATGTCCAGAATACCACTGGCTGCTTCTTTTTATTGATGTCAACAACATTTAGTCCCAAATCTATAAAATGTTCAACATTCTAGTACAGAAATAAATAAGTAACAACTAAAGGAAACTTGAAGGAATCGGTGAGAGGCAAAGTCATGAATTGGGTATTGATAGTATCCATCCAGAATGTTGGAATATCTAGGACTATCTCTGGCTTTATCATTAAAGAGAAAAATCCCAACACTACTTTATCAACCTACTTGGAGTCTTCTTTTCCTAGAATCTTAGAAATTATTTACAAAACAGGTTTTACATCAACTGCAAATATTTCTAAAGAGAAAAAATTCCCATCTAGGGAGAGCTGACCAGATTTAGGAGCCAGGAAAGAGGTAACATGAGGAAACTCCTGAGGAGATAGGTTATAATAATATGAAACCAAAGACTATTCAGTAAAGGTGGTGTAAGTTCCAGATACAGGGTAATTCAAAGCTTGGTGAATTAATTGTGAGGTTACTTGAAAAACACTCTCTCCTGACTGATTCATTACAAAACACTTCTTGGGGTACATTGCTGAGGCTAGCCATTGAATAAATTCAGGGAACAAATGAGTCCTTGGGACAAAAGCTGCTAAAACACCTAACCTAACCATTTCCATGAATATAAGTGACTTTTATGGTTTAGAATGACTTCTTGATATAGTGAAAGATGTTTAATTGTGCAGAGGGTATCATAAATATCACGTTCGACATCCATTAATGGGGTATGGATGAATGAGGAAGAACTTACTTGTTTGGCCATGGTGTCTGTAGATGATAGTTGTTGGTGACATTTGCTGATGACAGTTGCCGGGACAATTGCTAACTCAGAATGTTGAACTGGGGGCGAGGTTGCTCAGTACTAAAAACAATAGATTAATGCAACGTGGTTTTACTTTTCTTTGACATATCTAGTAAGAAAAATGGAGGGAAACCGTGTAATTAATGTAACTAATTAATGGAGTGGGAGATGAGGTGATGGGGTACGGTGGGTGAGGTGGACGGTAATGCATGAGAGTGGTAGATGACGTGGAGAAGATGAGGTGGAGTGAAACGATGGGGGTGGTCCGTTGTGGGGGTAGGGAGTGTACGGGAGGTTCATCAGGCTTGAACCCCCACAACATTCTCAAGCTGTAGATCTTAGTCAATTGCATCCACGTCATGGTCAACTACAGGGGTTGAGCTTGAGTTATAACTCAATGCTCGTTGTTCCCCCGCATAGTACTCTATTTGCTTCCCAAGCCATCATTTTTTTACATTTCATAATACCGCTCGAACTTTAACATATGGGTTGGGCCCACCTTATATTATATTTGAATGTCGCCGGTAGTATAAATTAAATCACCACTTTGGACTTTCAAATAATCTTTTGATTTTAAAAACATAATATTTGATTTTTTTGTGATAATATAAAAAATGAAATTCAAATGACGATGGATGCTACAACATCTGGCTCCACCTGGGGATAATGCTTTTACCATAGAAGCACTAAGAACCGCAGATTAGTGCCTTCACCTCGGACATGGAGTCATATATTTCTTTACCAATTTTAATTCTATGGAAATTGTACAATGAATTCACTCCGTTATCTACAATGATAGGATGTTTGTGATTTAGAATTGGAAATAATGTTTGAGGTACTGCCCATTGACAGACAGCTGTAAAGTTTCACCATCAAGATTCTCCAGGAAGAATGTATCATTTTCCCTTACTTCTCTAATCCTGAATGGTCCATACCAGAGAGGATCAAACTTCCCATATTTTCCCTTATCTTCTCTTCTAGTATCCCACCTTAACACCAAGTCTCTAGCTTTAAAATCAATTTCTTTGGTTTTTCTATCAAAAATACCCTTCATTTTTTATTGATACATAATCAAATTATCTCTTACCTTATCTTTGCTTTCACTCAACTCCACTACCTTATGCATCCTTCTTATTAGAGCATTGGGTTCTTCTTTTGCCTCCTGAATCATTGCAATCACATGCTTCGTAAGCTGACTAGGAAACAGAGCTTGAGTTTCATACACTAACTCAAAAGGTGATTTTCTTGTAGACCTTTTTGTAGTCACTCGGACAACCCAAAGAGAAAACTTTAATTTTGAATCCTAGTCTTTCTGATTCTCTGCAATAGTTTTCTTAAGAATTTTCATCAATGTTTTGTTAGTGGATTCATCCAATCTGTTTCCCTGAGGATGATAAGTGGTTGAATGAGATAAAATGACATTATACTTCTGACAAAAAACAACAAACTTAATTAAACTGAACACTTGTGCATTGTCAGTTATGATTTTGATGGGGCACCCAAATCTGCTGAAAATGTTTTCCTCTAAAAACTTCATTACCACCTGGTCATTTGCCTTTTTAGTAGGTATAGCTTCCACCCACTTAGTGAAATAATCAGTAGCTGTAAAAAACCACTTGGATTGTCCACTTGAAGGTGGGTTAATTTCTCCAACAAAGTCTAGCCCCCATTGTCTGAATGGTTCTTCTATGAAGACTGGGATCAATGGCAAGGGAGCTAACCTCTTTTTCTCAGCAAAAAGCTGACAATTTTGACAACTTTTGACAAACTTATATATATCACCAAATAAGGTGGGCCAATAAAAGCCTACCTAGAGGATTTTGTGTGTAGTAGCCTTCCAACTGTGATGTCCACCACATAACTTCTCATGATAATCTTTAATTGTCTCTGTAGATTCATCTTTTGTTAAACATAGCAATAGAATTCCCGCGGGATCTTTCCAAAACAATCTGCTCTCCACAATCACATATGGTTGTGCCTTGATTTTTAATGCTCTATATTTTGTTCCATCCAATGACTAGGGACAAGAAAGAAAACATAAATAATGAACTATGTGCTTGTACCATTCTAAACATATAAATTTATATCGGATCTTCATACCTGGATTTGATTTTTCTTCACCCTCTTCAATAATTTCCTCATTTACGGGTGTTACCAAGTTGATTCCCAATCCCTGAAAATTTTACTTTGTCAGCATCTTTGTTAATCCATGCCCTTTCACTAGCTTGGTGGGCTTTATGTCCAGATCATATTCTTTGATCTTAGCTATCCATTTTCCTCTTTTACCTTCCATATCACTCTATACTAGAACATCCTTCACTGCAGCATTTGGCACATAAGAAATGACTTGTGACTGTAACATATAAGTCCTTAAGGCCTTTAAGGCCTTTACCAAGGCATATACCTGTTTTTCAAGAATATTGTATTTGAGTTCATCATCTCTAAGAACCTTGCTAAAGAAAGCAACTGGTTGTTCTTTTCCTTCATCATTTTTCTGTAACAAAACAATAGCTATTGAGTTGAGTTATGCAAATGAAAATATTTGAAAGGGATTTTGATAATCAGGGCCAATCAAAACTGGAGCTGCTTGTAATGCTTCTTTGATCCTAGAAAATGACTCTCTGGCTTCCTTGGTCCAATTTACTTCATTTTCCTTCTTTAACACATTAGTAATCTCCTTTACAATTTCAACATAATTAGACACAAACCTTCTTAAAAAAATTATTTTTCCCAGAAATTTTTGAATGTATTTCTTACTTCTGGGCAGGGGTATTTTTGCACAGCTTGCACCCTTGCTGGATCTATCTTTAATCCATCTCTTGAAACAATGTGGCCCAACAACTTGCCTTCTTCTAGAGCAAAAATAGACTTCTTAGGATTCAAAGAAAGCCCAAATTTTCTGCATTTCTCAAAAGTCTTTTTAAGATGGTCCAAATGCTCCTCATCTGACTTAGAGAAAACAATGATATCATCCAAATATATCACTACAAACTTATCAACCACAAATACAATTTCCATAGCCCTCTAAAATGTTTCACCTGCATTCATCAACCCAAAGGGCATACATGAAGGTTCCACAAGGAGTTGCGAATGCAGTCTTTTTCTGATCTTGTTTATCAATAGCCACCTGGTTATACCTGGAGAACCCATCGAGCATTGACATTCTAAATGATCCAGTTACCTTATGCAACACTTGATCCATTTGAGGTAATGGATAGTTATCTTTTAAGGATGCTCTGCTCAAATTTCTAAAATCCACACATAACCTTATTTCTCCATTTTTCTTCCTTACAGGTACTAAATTGGCCACCTAGTCAGAGTATCAGAGTGGAACTATTATCTTGGCATCAAGAAGATTCTTAACTTCTTTCTCAGTCAATGGTAAAAGTAAAGGATTCATCTGCCCGAGTTTCTGCTTAAATGGTTTACTCCCTTCTTTCAGGGGAATCTTATTTTGAATAATGCTCACATCATATGTCTTGAGATCCTCATAGGACCAAGCAAAAACATCAGTGTACCTCTTGAAAAGCTCAATATATCTCTCTTTATAATTAAATGGAACTCCCTTAAACAATTTAACTAATTTGGGCTCCTTCTGTGTTCCAATATTGTGATCTTGAATCTGCTCATCCTGTGAAACTTTCTTTGAACTAATAGCTACATCATTAGAGTTAAAAAGCCTTTCAAGAGGGACAAGTCCTCTTGGTAGAATATTATATTTCAATTGAATATTTTTTTGATTAACTATATAATTTTTAAAACCACTTACTTCTGCACCTTCTATTGTTTCATCTCCATCTTGATCAATTTCGGTGCCTTGAAAATATTCAATCATAGTCAAGAATTCCTTAATCTGTTGATCATCCTCAAAAACCTTCCATTGTTTTATGTTATCTAGAACATATGGCCTGTGCCTCATTTCAACCTCATATATCAGCCTTGGATTTATAGGAGGCCTAAAGGTACTAGCAGCCACAACCAAGGAGTCTGCTAACCTGTTCTCATCTCTTGGGATGAACTGTATGTTGAAAGCCTCAAAGAAATTCTCAACTAAATCCCACACTTCATTTATGTATGCCCTAAGCCTAGGGTGTTTTGTTTGACAATGATTTTTAATTTGCTTTATAATCAACTCTGAATCTCCAAAAATAGAAATAGACTGGACTCCCATTTGTTTTGCTATTTAAAGAGCAATGATTAAGGATTCATATTCTGCCACATTGTTAATTGCTTCAAACTCTAATTTAAAAGAAAATGGGATCATATTACCTCCAGGTGTAATTAATAAGAAACCAACACATGTTCCTTCTTTAGAATAGGCTCCATCAAAGAATCACTTCCACACCCCTTCTGTTTGCAGCTTTGTATTTACACAGGTTGAAGTAAGCTGCCTTTGATTATCTTTAGCCAACTCTGCATTGTCATGCAACATGAAATAAGAAAATTCATCTTTTTCTTAGTTGCACATAGATGAATTACTTGCTCCTTTCTTTGTGATTGTTTTAACAAACCTTGTTTCTTTGTACAACCTTCTCTCCTCTCCACCAAAAATTGGTATGATAGCATAAGTAAAATCCAACTTTAGGACTCCCCCCAATTTAGCCCCCCATGACCTAGATAGCAACATTCCAAACCTAGCAGGGATATCTGCTACTACTACATCCATTACTAAGCTTCTAGTTGGGATTTGGGCTAATGACACCACCATGTCCTTAATGACACCGAGACACTTGACTTTATTTGAATCAAAAGAATACAGATCTATGCAAGGCTTAGTAACTTGTAGGTTCAATTGTTTCATTACTGATAGTGGCATAAGGTTGTGTGAAGCTCCTAAATCAAACATACAATTATGCAAGAGGAAGTCATGAATTAATAAAGAAATGTAAAAAGGAGGTGTTGAAGAGTCTACCTCCTCCACAAGTGGAGCAAAAACAACTACTGGTTTATATTCTTGTAGATTCGCAGTGTCATTTATATTGACATTCTGAGACAAGTTGATAAACTCAACAATTTCTCTTTTATAAATTGGTGTTTGTACCAACTCTGTGAGAGGCACCTAAATTTTGATTTTTTCCAATTCTTTAGTGAGACTAAATGCATGGACTCGTTTGGTATTCTTTTATGTTTCTTATTCACTTTTCTTCATCACTTTAATCTCTTGTGGAATGGAAACAATTTTTTTCTAAAGGAATTTTATCAATTTTATCCTAGGAAGACTCACCTTGAAGTATCTGAGTTTTTCTATTTATATTTTGTTGTTGCTTTCCTTTATTTAATTGTTTTGCAAGTTGTGGTTCTTGTGGAGTTTCCTTTTGTAGGGGAGCAGGAACTTGCTACTCACCTTCATTTTTTTGAATTCTAGACCTTTTTCTTGATCTCAAGTCATATTTCTTATGTAATCCTGCGTGCATAAAATTATTAAATTGCTTCCAATATTCATCAATTTCATTTTCATCATAAATGCCATCTGTTTCAGTATATTTCTCCCCCTCAACACCTAGTTCATCTTCATCTCCTACATACAGTGTGGAAATATGATCATCATGATCCTTGGAATGCTCTTCTGGTATTTCATCAGGATCTGCTTCTAAGTAAAGTGGTGCTTGAACCTGATCTTGGTCTTTTCTTTCCTTCTGCAAAATTTGCAGATGTTGTAGACTTCTATATTGGGGATTAAAGTTTTTGTTTTGTTGTACTTGTCTTTGAGAATTTTTACTCTCCAAATCCAATTTAATCAATTTGCTAGAAAAAATTTTAATCACATCATTCATATCCTCTAATATTTGACTTTGAGAGGATTCCACTTTGGCCTTTCTCTTATCTTGGGTAGGCTATGCCTTTGGTGCTTTACCTGCAACCACTAGATTTACTTCTATTTCTAAAGCATCAGTTTGGATCGGATCAAGGGTTGAGGATCTTCTCTCCCTTAATGTAAGCTCAAAATCTAATTCACATGCCCCTGCAAATGTTATTTTTGCACTAGTAGGAGGGGGCTTGATATCCACCGGAAGACTGTTGTAAAGATTATTAAACCTTCTGATGAACTCAACAACACTTTCATCGTATTTCTTTTTAATAGAATTGAATTCTGTAAGTGAATACCCATGATCTCGTTTCTCTCCCCATCTTTTGGTGAACTGGCACTCCATCTCTTCCCATGTAGGAATAGAGTTATTAGGAAGCGCTTTAAATAACTTTCTTGCTTCATTATATAAGGATCACACAAAAAGTCTTAAAACAACATCCATGTGTTCAACATTCATATTTTCTGCAAAATTACAAAACACTGCCTTATGCTTCTCTGTTTTTTGTTCATCTTCCCCTGAGAAACGAGGAAGAATTTTTAGGTATTCTTGAGGCATTGGATTCAATTGTTGAGGCAAATGAATAGGTGCATAGCTATTTAACAAGAATGCAGGTGTTGCCATGTTTGCACCTAAACTTACTGAACCTTCAGTACCACCAGATGTAGAACCTGTCTGAGGGATAAATAGAGTATGAAAAGGTGGTAATGTAGATATAGGTTCAGGTTGAACAACTATAGTAGATATATTTTTGAATACTGAGAAAGAAGCAAAATCTAAAGACTGTTCTTGACAGTTAGGTTCTTGAAATAAAATGGATGTAAAAGATAATTCTTGATCAATAAGAGGTGAATGTTTGGGTGAAAGATGTGTTGAACTGCTACCAGGTGCAGACAGTGTAGGACTTGGTGTAAATGGAGTTTTTGGCTTTCCAACCCTCTTAGAAACTAATCTCTTAGGGTCCAAAACAACTTGAGCTTTTTGCTGTGAGGTATTTGACCTCGTATGAGGCCTTTTTAAAGCCAGAGTTGTTATTTTCTGTTCAATACAACCAAATATTTCCTCCTCATTGAACAATTAGAGGAAAATATTAAAAACGCAGGGGAAAATGTTCTTGCTTTCGATCCCCATCAATGGTGCCAATTAATGTTGTCCCTTAAGAAACCAATTTCATGGTTGTGGAGAAATTGTGATTAAGACATTCAATTTTACTATGCATGCCACTTATTTGTATAATGTATCTTCATGTGAAGGACCTGAAGGACCTGGATTTTAACCTTTAATATTTAGTTGATATGAAAATCTCAAAATTCCATGTGATGCTGGATATAAATGTTGTGTGAAGAATGTCTTGAAAAACTAAAGATAATATGCTGTGTTTGATAGGAACTATTATCTGTAACTTAGAAGAAATACAGAGGTAGGAGCTTTAAATATGGAAGTGCTCTTTTAAGGAATTTTAACTCTATTCACATAAGTAAACAAAGACTAGCAGCTTCATTACCATATTTAAAGAAAGGAAGAAACATAATGGCACATAATAGAGAAAAAACAAAATCATACCCAACACTGTGTGGAAAACTCCTGATTTTTCATTAATCATCAATTTATCAAGTACACAATAGCATAGTCTTCAGGTTCTTCAAAATTCGAACCTTTCTTCTATAATTTTGCCTCTGTTTATACATCATGGGACAGTTGGTAACTACCAAAACTGTTAAACTGCTTAACTACCTTCTAACTGTCTAAAGTAAAAGTCATTATGGAATATTACATTAGAGGGTAAAAGACACCTAATTTTCCTCAAGAAATAAGATAACATGAAGTAATAGAAATTAAAGTATGATTGGTGATTACTACTCGATGTTTGAATCTGTGGCTTGAGTAGATGGTCCTGTTGGTGCATCTTTGGTCTGCTCTATCATCCATTCTTTGCATTTTCTCCATAATGGTACATTTGACTTTGGTGCTTCCTCTAACTTGTCAAGTGTTATTCTGCAAGCTGTAATCCTACTATAAGTAGGCTTATCTGTAAACGGATTCTTCACCATCCAAAGAAGCTTAAAATCTTTGTTAAGGTAGTTCACAATGGTGGCTCCCTTTAATGTTGTTGTCTTTTCATGAGTGTTATCAACTTTTCTCTTTGCCTCAACTAGCAAAGTCTCATATGTATTCCATGACAAGAAGTTTCCTTGTAGATCCCAACATGAGGGAAGTCCAGCTCTAACTCTTTTATCAAATATGATGTTAAACTTGGAAACTTCTTCCTTCATCTCATTTATCTTCTTCTTAGCAATATTCCTATAAATATTTCTAACAATCATCTTATTGAAATCTATTGCACATAATGTTCTGTCTGGCATGTCATGCTCCTTCAATTCTGCAGTAGATTTAGAATTAATGAAATCTATCATCCTCTTTGCAAACTTTGATCTATCTAAATCTTTTTGTTTATTTTTCATGACCACATCTTCCATGTCTCGGACTAATGTTTTCTCTTTAGATATAATAACAAGAAATTCCCAAATGTCCTTGATAACCTCAATGACTTCATCCCATAGGATTTCCCTGGCTTGAATCAAGGACATATTGCCCTTCATTTTTTCCTTTAGCCTTTTGATTTCATCTTCTGCTCTTATAAGATCTTCCATGTACTTCTTTGCATTTTCTTTCTCCCTTCTTGCTTATTCTTACTCAAATTCAATAGCTTTCAAGCTGTTTCCAATTCTCTTTGTGCTTTCTTTACATCATGCTCAACCATTTTAAGCTATGTTCCCAACTGTAAAACCTATGTCGCTGGATCATATGTGTTGGTTGGCATTACTATTGTACAAACATGAGTGTCTACCTATCGTTGCAACTTATCCAAATATTCTTTAAGTAAAGAAACTTCTTCAGTTTTCTGCAACACATCCTATAGGAGCTTTTCCTTTTCATTTTCTACTTCAACTATCCCTGCAACAATGGGATGCTCACTTGTAGGTAGATTCAACTTCTTCTTCAAAACCCTAATCTTTGACTTAGCAGATTGCAATAATTTCTGAATGGTAGGTTGATCATCAAGATTGACACCTATTTTTATGATAATTCTTTTTAGTTCATCCAGCTAAGCATTCAAAGCTCTAGAGTTGGCTTTCTCCAACTTTAATTGCTGAATTACCTTATTTATTATTTTTTCTGCCTTAATAGCTGTTGCATTTGTTTTATGTAGATCATTTACGATAAATTGCCTAGTTTGCATATGCAAATTGATCTTGTCAAGCATTGGAAGCTTGTGAGTGTCAACTGTCAAATTTACAGTCTTGAAATTACTAGTGGAACCAATTGATATTTCAGTAGGATGAGAAAAGCAATTTTAAGTTGGCTATTCTCCAAATCCATAGCAGATAACAATCTAGTTTGTTCAGGAGCAACTTGAGACTCAGATTGAGCCTCCATATTTAACTTCACCTTCTGGTTTCTCTCAGCTATTTGAGAAAACATACTTTGAATTAAAGGAACCTGATCATGAACATGTTCTCTAGAAGATGGGGAAGATGGGGCACCTTCTGTTTCTCCTAACTGATCACCAAACTAGGTTGTGCTGAAGACATTGCATCCATAAGTTTAGTCCTTTTTGCTGCTTCAAATTCTTCCTCATCTAAATCAATGACTTCTTCTCTAACCATCTTGACACCTTTTTCTGTGATACTAGGGGTTTCAATCTCTATCCCCTGAGTGTTTTGCAAACCTCCATTTGCCAATTTCTCTGTTTTAGGTCTACTTTCATGTACAAAGGCTGAATATCCATTCTCCAACCTTCTCTTTGAAATAATTTGATGAGGATCATAAGCCTACTCAACCACCTGTAAAAGACACATGTCATTCAATAACCTCTCCACCTCTTGGGCAACCTATCTGATGTTCACAATGAAGGGTCCTACTGCTTTGGGAAACTTAAAGAAATAGCCTTTGTTCATAGGAACAAAATGAACTTGATATACATTCAAGCTCTGCCTCATAAATTCAAGGGCAAAAAGCCTCATTGGCACAAATTTTGGTAACCTGTAAGGCTTGACAGAGGCTCCATGAAGCCTAATCTCTATATGCTCTTCAAAGATGAACCAACCACCACATCTCACATCCTTACTCAATTGAAGAAATTCTTTAGCTTTAGGAAGAAATGTTGGGGGCAAGGTTCCTTTCAAGATTTTATAAGCCACTGGAAGGAATAAAGAAGTGAACTCAAATAAACCACTATCTCCTGGATCACCCCTTTTCATGTCTATCTAGAATACCACTGACTACTTATTTTTATTGATGTCAACAAAATTTAGTCCCAAATCTGTAAATTTTTTAGCATTCTGGTACAGAAAGAAATAAGTAACAACTGAAGGAAACTTGAAGGACCTAGTGAGAGGCAAAGTCATGAATTGGGTATTGATAGTATCCACCCAGAATGTTGGAATATCTAGGACTATCTTTGGCTTCATCATTAAAGAGAAAAATCCCAACACTACTTTATCAACATGCTTGGATTCTTCTTTTCCTAGAATCTTAGAAATTATTTGCAAAACAGGTCTTACATCAACTGCAAATATTTCTAAAGAGAACTGATTCCCATCTAGGGAGAATTAACTAGATTTAGGAGCCAGGAAAGAGGTAACATGAGAAAACTCTTGAGGAGACAGGTTATCATAATATGAAACCAAAGAGTCTTCAGTAAAGGTGGTGTGATTTCTAGATACAGGGTAATTCAAAGCTTGGTGAATTAATTGTGAGGTTACTTGAAAAACACTCTCTCCTGACTAATTAATTACAAAGCACTTCTTGGGGTACATTGCTGAGGCTAGCCATTGAATAAATTCAGGGAACAAATGAGTCCTTGGACAAAAGCTGCTAAAACACCTAAGCTAACCATTTCCATGAATATACGGGACTTTTATGGGTTAGAATGACTTTGTTATGCTTCTTGACCTGCAAAGTAATACCGAACTGAGAATATGCGAAGGAAAAATACCCTTAACACAGAATGTGCGAAGAAAATATACCCAGAGCACAGAAGAGCAATGATTTTATTACTCAGAGAGAAATGTTCACAGGCCTCTTTGAGGGGGCAACCTCCAATAGAGCAGAGCTCGATTACAAAACAAGACACGATACTCCTCGCAGGGAGTCT